>ML782797.1:474570-485350 GCA_009831015.1 Picea engelmannii
CAAAAATTGTTTTTACCCCAACATCTTCCATTTTTCTTACAGAAATCAAATTTCTGGCCATACCTGGGATGTGTAGAACACCAGGCAGTGTTCTAATCCTTCCATATATGATTCTCAACTTGACCCTTCCTTTTCCTATGATTTTGGTTGTTGAATCATTACCCAAGAAAACATTACCTCCATCATACTTTTCATATTCACAGAACCACTCCCTGTGGGGAGTCATATGAAAGGATTCACCTGAGTCAATCAACCATGCCTCATGATCTACATGTGTGCTTGAAGAGGCCAAGTAAACATCCCCTCCCTCTTCCTTGGAGGTCTTTTCTTCTGTAGAAGAAGATTTTTCAGATCCCTTCTTTTTCTCAAGTTTGGATCTACACTGCTTCTTGTAGTGCCCTTCTTTTCCACACCTCCAACATACCCTTCCAAACTTTCCAGGAGATTTAGATCTACCCATAGACTTAGATCTCCCACTTGAGAAATTAGATCTATTTCTTTCCTGGGAACTTCCTCTTGCAAATAATGTGTCTGTGCTATGTCCTTCCATATTCTTTCGTCTCATCTCCTGTGACAACAGGGATGAGACCACTTATTCAAACTTAAAAGAAGTTGTATTACTACCTATGGCCACAACCAGACCATCCCACGAGTCTGGTAAATAACACAACAAACTGATACATTTATCTTCATCTAAAATTTTAATATCAACAGATACTAACTGACTTACCACAGTATTGAAGGTGTTCAAATGATCTACCACCAAGTCTCCATCTCTCATCCTCAAGTTATATAGCTTCTTTCTCAGGAATAGTTTATTTACCAGGGACTTAGACTGATACAACTTCCCCAACTTTTCCCATAAATCCTTGGTCATAGCTTCCTCTGACACATTCAGTAATACTGAATCAGAGAGACATAGTCGAATTGTGCTCTTTGCCTTTCGATCCATCTTTTTTCAGTCATCTACAGAAGTTCCTGTAGGTGCAGTACCTGGATCTACTGCGATCCACTGATCTCTGTCCACCAAAATATATTCCATCTTGAGCTTCCACAACTCAAAGCTTTTCCCATTAAACTTCTCGATCTCCATCTTCGAATTGCTTGCCATTTCTTTTCACCTGAAAAACAATATTGCAGATCTCCCACTATAACAAGGCTTATCACAGTCCCGATCCAAACCCTTGACGACAAAGGCATCCCCCTGAAGCCAATAAATCTCTGATACCAAATGTAAATTCTAACCTTGTACAATGTCTACTGTAAATAGATATTTAGAAAAGAATAGAAAAGATACAATGGAAAATGCAAACATTACACAGAGATTTTTCCCCTGGAAACCCAAATCGGGAAAACCATCATATATTATATTCATACACTGTGTTACATTGTTTACAATACAATATACATATAGGAGCCAGTGGCATCCAAAACCCTAACCCAATGACCTGGATTAGTCCAAAACCCTAATTCCTTAACTGGAAATAGAAAACCATCGGCAAAAAACCATGTCCTAAAAAACCACCTAAATATCATGTGGTCCTGGAAATATGTCGTCCCGGTGTGAAAAAAAAATTCGGGGGCACTGGCCCCGAACCCCTACACCCCCCCTCTAACCCCCCTGCATGCCCGATGAAGATGCTCAAACACTACTACTCATGCAAAGAATATAACACATACCCAACAATATTAACATAACCGATTATTCTTGAATAAGTGAAACTAGTTTTTTCCTTCATATTCATAATTATATGAAGTTGTTAATTAGAGATTATTTTGTAACCAGTATGAAGATGTCTAATATTGATGTAAGTTCTTATATTTTATCATTCATTAGTATTAGCATCAAGAATTAATGGTTTCCACCCTTTGGAGGTTTTGACATGTATAAATGTTATGCATTATTTATTCACATGTCCAATGGACTATTGATTGATGGGTTGTTTACCTACAAGGTTAATAGGTTGATAGATTGATGATCCTTACCTTTATTTAGCGTATATGGGTTTAAATGTATTAACCTTGTTCCTAAGGATTGTCATGTTTAAAAGTGAATATACCTTTCATCCATGGTGTTGTAGATGTCTGGTAAGGGGAATTTGTCTTAGGGATACTATGAATGAGTTTGATTGATGTTAAACTAATAATCTTTGGTGGTATATTTGTATTGTTAACAAGTCTTAGTTGTAACCACCCTTGAGTGTCATGTATGAATTGAATGAGTAGACCTCTTATTTATGCAAAGTGAAGTTATTATTCATGAATAGGATTGTATATGTCCATTAATTTGAATGCATGTCTATTGATATGAATGCATAGATGTGTTTAATTGTTGAACATGAAATTGTACTTGTTATGCTTTAGATAATACCATTTTTAACTAGTTGTCTTCATCTTGAAGGTTATGCTATGTTGTAATGAGCATGTATGAAATGATCATATAGCAAGTGTGCAATAGTGTTATGTATGACATGGTATAATACATATTTTCTCTTATTGTTAGCTACCATATGAAAGAGAGAAACATATTTTAGTTATGCCTTTGAAATTTCTCATGTGAATGATTGTGAACTTTCATATAATAAACTAGTCTTAAGTCTATTATGGTAATATTAATATTAATATCAAAATTGCAGCCCAATTTTTTTTTTTTTAAATAAATTTGGGTCGTCGCCTATGCGACAACAAATTCTATTGATTCCACGGTTTTTCTATATAAACAACAAAAAGTTGTCGTCGCCTGTGCAATGACAACTTCTATTGATGCGATGGTTTTTCTATATAAACAACAAAAAAGTTGTCTTCGCATATACGCCGACAACTTCTATTGATGGGACGGTTTTTCTATATAAACAACAAAAAAGTTGTCGTCGCATGTACGACGACAACTTCTATTGATGCGATGGTTTTTCTAAATAAACAACAAAAAGTTGTCTTCGCATATGCGACGACAACTTATATTGATGCAAAGGTTTTGCTATATAAACAACAAAAAGTTGTCATCTCATATGCGACGACAACTTCTATTGATGCGACGGTTTTTCTATAAAAGTTGTTGTCGCAATTTAGACTAAATGTTGGTTTCACATTGTTTGCCTATATTGTCACTTTTGCGATGTTTGTTCAAGTTTGTCGCAAATGCCACGTCACATAAAAAAATGTTTCAGAGGCTCCAGATTCATCACAATATCAACGACATAACGTCGCAATAGCGTCGAAACAACCGTCACAAAATGACCCAAATATGCTAGTGATATGAACCAAGAAAACCCCAAGGCATATCCAGAAAATGAGATTATGACAGAACCCCAGAAAGGATTAGAGAAAGTATTACTACATATGCAAGGAACCTTGAATGACCACTGACACACCATCTTATTAGAGATCTTTAAAGAAAAACAATGTATTGAAGAAATAATAGGAGACTTCGACATTAGTTGTGTTCTGGATGAGGAAACATAGGTGAATATCATGAATGGAAGAACTTGGGAAATTCTAGGAAAGCCTGCTATGATTCCTTCATTAGGAGGAATAGGATTATTTAGAGGAAATATGATAACCCTATGTGGAAGACTTAACATGATATCTATGAGTGCTCATGGAACTTCGACAGAGGAAGAATTTGAAGTTGTTAAATTTATTGAGAATAATGCTCCATTTGCTATGTTATTAGGAAAACCGTGGATTCAAGAAGATCAGGCCAGAAGGAAAGAAGAAGAATTATTAGAACAAAAGAAGCAAGAATTGAAAGATTTCATGACTAGGAGGATTTCACACTTGATTGAATAATAGGAGAACCAAACGAAGCTACTTCAAACCAGATATTTGGATGTTGAAGTTGGAAGAACATTAGAAGACCTAAAAAATATTGAAGTACCTATTCTAGGTACAGATGAAGTATTACCCTTGATTTCTAGGAAGGAATCTCAACAACGCAAAGTTACTCTACTGAAAGAAGATAAGAACCAGAATGGAAAAAGGAATTCCGAGATGAAGCTCACTGGAAAGAAGGATAGAAAACTAAGTAAGAAGAGAGCTAAGATTGAAAAGTTACCAAAGGTTCCCGAGGGAACTTCGTAGAAGGAAAATTTGCAAAAGTGGAGGTTCGTCGGAATATCAGAACACCGTCACATGGAACTTCGCCATGGCGAAGCAATATAAATGTTAGAGACAGTATAATCGTTCGACCGACGACCCAAATGGGTAGAAAGGAATTTATGATCAGAAAGTTCTCCACTAGACCATTGGGACCATGCCACAATGGACAGGACTGAGTTAATGAAGCCTTTGCACTCATTACAAGAGATCTGTTGCCAAGTTATCTATTTATCCCATTGCGCCACGCAACGAGAACACTTTTTCTAACCATGAATCTGAACTTGTAGACTAGTTGAGTTCATACAATGATCACTGTGTTAGTGCCATCTATCCCGTTGCATTGAAAAATTTCTCTTTGAACCCAAGACATTCAACCATGAGCGTGCATGTTAGACAAGATTAGCATTGCATAGAATATTTTCTAAGAATTTCTTATTGACCTAATGACTGAAAGAGTAATGTCTGAAAGAGTGATGTCTACAAGTATTCAAGCATCATCGAAGAGAGGAATGCAAGCCTCCCCATTGACTGCTCATGGAGCCAGAACATCCCGACCATCAACATAAAAGAGAACCAAACACAGAGATGACCTAGCCAATGCGAAGCTGATCCCGTCCATATTGCCCGATTACATCCCACCTCTAGCTAGGCCAGTGAGTTGAGATAGTGTTCCAAGGGAATTCAAGTACACCATGATTACTATGTACCTCCCAAAGGGGATACACGCAGTTCACGCATAGCAAGATAAGATCACAACATTGAATTTCAATGACTTCAACCTCAGAGATCGCAAAAACTACAATATGCTTGTCCCGTATAAGTACCTGACGAAGACAAAGGGGAAGAACTCAAAGATAGT
The DNA here is from genome assembly GCA_009831015.1 of Picea engelmannii. Lineage (NCBI taxonomy): Eukaryota > Viridiplantae > Streptophyta > Pinopsida > Pinales > Pinaceae > Picea > Picea engelmannii. The sequence goes on from ML782797.1 coordinate 479,528, forward strand.
CCCTTAGTCATGGACGATGAACCTTTTGCAATCCACTCTGTTAAATGTCATGAATATCCCACACTTCTAAAGGCACCAGGAAGTGAATGCCTATGTCAAGTTATTTCTTTCATGTTACCATGGCGGCTACCTATGGCTAGATTGTCGGATTACAGTTGACCTGAAATTGATCCATAGGATCATAGGCTTGAGTATGCAAGGACCTGATCCATATGAGTTCTATCTAGGAAAATCCATAGACCACGCACTAGCCCAGAAAATCAAGGATACATATGGCGATGTCGAAAAGGGAATGTGAGGCTATAGGGTAGCCTCCATCCAGAATGGCGCAGTGCACCTCACCTGTCAGCTAATTGCAGGAAAGTTAGTAAGGAAGAACAAACCTACACAGGTCACAGGATTTGTTGTTGACCTTGTGGGAAAGTGCGTAGAAGGTTTATAGATGAACTGGGCAAAGTACCTAGTGAATCAACTGGAGCTATACTTCCATGAAGCCCATGATTAGGGCTATGAGTTCCATTTCAGCTAGCTCTTAATCCTTATCGCCTTTGTTTCCTAGGATATGCCAGAAGGTGTGACCTTCCTGGATATTGAACCATTCAAGCCGTGAAGTTCTCTACCCTTTGGTACTCGAGTGATATGAACAAACAGTGGAAGTCGAACGTTGTTTTTCATACATACTACCTTCAGCTGAAGAGAGCCATAGAAGAAGAACCTCACATGACTCTGAAAACCTTACAAATATTTTGACCTTTGATGAAGTTCTGTGTAGATTGACACTTCATCTACCTTACAACGTGAGCCAATGAACATAAGGAGAAACTGCAGTCGTACTAAAAACTCATGGAAGAGGATCTTGAGGAGATCACTAAAGAGTGGTTGACAGACCTCCTTATTCCAGTAGACCCTGCAAATATGTTTGACCCTCATAGCCCAAAAACCGTGCATGATACACCCGGAATAAGAAAAGAAAAGAAGACCGAAGAGGTCCAAGAATTAAGCAGTGCTTTAGGAAATATTGCTTCAATATCACCTGATCGAGGGGGTGATGACGAAGAAGAAGAAATAAATGGTAAAGGAGACAAATAGAAGCGAGGTGAAGTAACATTACCGAGAGATGAGATCGATCCCCTGAATAAGAGGAAGGTTTCTCTGACAAAACCTTCTTCCCAAAAGAAATCGAGAGCCACCATGACCAAGATGAAGAACCTTCTTACTACTAATGACTTTGAATTCATCATATCTGCCCTCAACAATGCTTTGTTGGAAATCATGGAGAAACAAGAAGCTAAGAAGGAGGAAATGTATGACAGACTTAAGGTCGAGTTCTAAGGGGTACATCAGGCCCTTTAGTCCAGTCGCATAGTGTCCATTGTGCCCCTATCATCAGGAGAAATAGAGTTGGGGGATGAGCCAACCCAAATCCACCGATTAGCTGATGTGGTCGAAGCTCATCTTCATCACGCATAGGAAGAATAATATCAAGCTACCCAGACCTTGAAGCAAGTACAAGGTGACATTGTAGAACAACACAAAATTGCAGAATAGGAGAAGGTTTCTCTCCAAGCTGAATTTGAAGCGGAGAAAGCACAGATGCAGCAAGAGAAAGAAAAGTTTCTTGCAGAGTAGCTTGAAGTAAAATAAGCAGTAAACAGATCCCTCTGCTCTGTGACAGGCTTAGAGCTACAGGAAGAAGACCGAGTCACACACCAAGTAGAGAAACTCACAGAAGTTGTCCAACAACTACAACAATGAGTAACATATTTAGAGCTCCGCATTGTACCTGACACCCTACAGGATGTAAGGGACTAAAGGGAAGCAATTTCTCGAAGCACAGTTGAAAGAATAAAATTCCTTGCCCTGGAATGCAAGAAACTGAGTGATCGCAGTGCCCAAATGTATGAAAAACTCACTGAGGATCCATAATTGAAGGTACTAGAGTTGGAACTCTAGGAGGTGAAGTATCAAGTAGAGACAATACAGGAGAAGTTGAATCCTTTGTCAGTTGTGGAAAGAATGAAGTGACCCCAAGAGCAGTGCACTGCCCAATAGCAGGTCCATACTATTCAGAGCAGAGTTATGGAAGTAATTCAGAGGCTCCAACCTGTACAGGATGAGGCTTACCAATTGTTCAAAAAAATTGAAAGTCAAGGAGCAGAACTAGAGTAATTTGTCACTACAGCTGAACAACACCTCGAGGGACCTGTCAATGAAGCATTCATACAAGATTTCACTGAACAAGAGGCCATATCACAACAAAAAGTTGAAGAAGATTGAGCCAAGCTCAAGGATTTTGAAGAAAGATTAGTCATATCAGAGTGACTCAGGATGAGTTATAGGTTAGTGTTGGGGGCCTGTTGTCTTGACCAAGTTTTGAGGATCCTTGGTCATGTTTGACCTAATTTTGGGACTTCGATAGGCTGTCGAAGGAGGATCACAAGACAAAGTGGAGATCACAGTATCTCGGACCCTTTTAGGGACCTTTTTGGGATTTTGGATTATGTAATGGGTATGGAATTGTTGTCCCATGGGTTTACCCATGCTTAGGCCTATTTTGTATGTATAAATAGAAATCTAGGCAATGTAAGAAGTAGTTGTTGCAAGTTGGCTAAGCGCTAGAGTTGGATCTGTGTGATCAATAATTGTAAGGCTTTGTGCATACTGTGTGAGACTTGTAGAGCTAAGTGCAAGTCATTGTAAGGGGTTGTGACAAGCTGCGTGCTTAGAACTACTCAGGGAAGGAGGATCTAGCGAGCTGCACAGATCTCTTGTCCTCTGTGGAGTAGGGTTTTTTAGGCTCTATGCATGTAACCTATTGAAGAAGCTAATAAAGAAGAGAAGAGTTGGTGGATGTATCCCCAGGGTGGGGGTGAACCATGTATAGGATGTGTTGCTCTACTTTGTGCAATGTGTTGATGTGTCTATATGTTAATGTTCTTAGTGCTTTAATATAGATGAATAATCTGTCGATTCTTAGTGATTAATAGTATGGATGAATGTTAGATCTGACTTATATATATTTTCTTAGTGACGAATCTGTTAAGATCTGATCTGTTTCATTGAGCTAAGTGTTGTTAGATGCTAAATATGGTTGAATACTACATTGTGTTGTAATTAGAGTTTAACTGCGTTGTAACTAAAAACTAAATATTCATAAATATAACTGTTGAGTGCTCTGTTAAGTGATTAGAATCACATATCTGTGTCGTAGCTAAAGTTGCAGACACTGGAGTCCTACAACCACCCTTTTCTCTACCTCGGGTGAGACTTTATCTGCTTCGCAGGTGTTTCTGAAAGGGCCGGTAGTTAGGGTTTTGTTGGTACGTTGTTGTAACATTGAACCCTGGGTTTTTCCCTATGCCAACAGTCTCACTGATGAAATGTGCACCCTGATCACTAGTCAAACTACGAGGGCATCCAAACCGAGTGACAATGTTCTAAAAAATAAACCTTGTTGTTGTATTCGTAGAGTGTTATACCACAAATTGCCACATCAATCACATTTGTGATATGGATTAGTACTTTTCCATAACTTGCAAACTTAAATCCCATCCTCCGTCATCAAAATAACTTAAAAAATGATATTTTTGTTTCCATCCATGAGTAACCCATGTGAAAATCATGGATGCTCGGGCTTTTCTAGTTTGTAACTCACGGTTTCCCTAAAAAATATGAAAAAATAAAATATTCCAAATTTTTAGGCGGAGTTTTTAGTTAGGCTAGTTTGAAAACTTTCCTTGGACTGTACACAATGGAATAAAACCACCTCAATCACATGCGTATGGTATAAAGGAACCTATGAGGGTATGCATGAGGAAGATATCCTTGGTGCAAGATTGTGCTGATAGTTTTGCAAGCTTCCCTCATACCCCGATCCTCTGAGTAACATCCTTGTTCGGGAAACTCATTTTACAACATTATTTCCTCCACTATATATGATTGTAGGGTGTGTTCCTATCCCTTTTGGGTCATCCTAGGAAGAGTCATACTGTAGAGTTGATGATTCAAATGTCAATGGAGGAACCTGGGCAGTTGGATTCAAGGCACTGCTGATGGTTAGAGTTAGGTTGTAACTACCTACTCATACTATTTTCAGTAAAAGAGTTCTCTTTCCCTCCATATTTGTGCAATATTATTTAATATATTTGTATATTCTTACTTGCTTTACATATCTGAATTTTTTATTATATGTATAACATGTTTTCATAACTACCTGGTGGAAGAATAGACCAGATCTCCCTTTTTAGGCTGATACTGACAGAGATCAAGAGAAAATCAAAGGTCAAGAGTGAGGAACAACATCAAGTGATAGGATACAAGGTGTGACCTCTTCTCTTCTCTCTTCCAAAAGTATTTATTTGATTACGAGTTTGTATGTGTGAGGCTAAGGTTTGTCTTTTGAATACGATCAGGTTCTGTTGTAACATGACCAAAGGTCACAAGGAAAAATCCCATAAGCAAAATTGGTGACCATATTATGGATCTTTCTCCTAGTTTGGTTCAGTTTGAGGTTTTCTTGTGCTGTCTTCATTGCTGTGAGTTTATTTGTTTTTGAGCTTTTCTTTCAAATCATCTTCCATCTAGAAATGTTTTCTAAGTTTTTGGAATCCTCCTTTTGGATTGTCTTTTTTCTTTTTCAATTTTTACTGATCCTTCGCGCTTTGTCCCATTATGAGTCACGGATATCCATGATTATCCCTTGTATTACCCATGGATGTCCGCTAGTTCTAGAGTACATAGTTGTGTATCTGTGTAAGAAACTTGTTTTTTAAGCCTTTTTCTCTGTTATGGGAGGGTCTGGTTTAGTTCTTTAGTATAATCTGAGTCTTTTGGGTTTGATTTTTCTTTTGATTGTCGTGTTAAGTCTCTAAAAACTTTGAAATCATCTAAAATATATTTCTTTTGGTTAGGTTAGTATTTTGGTTATGAGGTTCTTTAGGTGGGTCAAAGGTCAGGCGTTTGTGGCTGGGATGAGTTTCCATTTTGATTGTTGTGTTTAAGTGATTCTTGACTGTTTTATTTCTTCCTCTTTACGTTATTATCTTTTTTTATAAAAGAAAAATGAAAATCATATCTCATTTGCATGTCATTTCTTTTAGTAACATAAAAGACAAAACTACTTGTTTGCTGGTCATTCGTCTCTGGTTCCCTTGTCTCCAAACTTTTCAAGAAAATAATTTTCTTATGAGAAGTGAATGGGACCAACGTTGAAATTTCTTCAGTATGTTCCTGTATGCATCGAAATTTGACATGGTTAGACTAGACACATGCTTTGATGGTATAGGAGGGTTTCAATACTCAAGGATGTATGATTTCTAATTATGCCCCCCCCCCCCCGCACATCACTCTCAATTTCTCCATACCCAATATGAAATAATAAAGAACATGTAAAATATTGTATATCTTCATCAAACTCAACATTGTCAATATCATCTTCATCATGAACATTGTCATTTCCCTAATACCCATTCTATCTAGATTTAACAACTATAATTAAAAATGACACTAAGATTACATGAAAGAAAAAAAAAACATAAGAGATCTATAGTACAAATGACTCACCACATGTAGGAATATCAATGATCTTTTTCTTCATCCAACTCATCATATTCTGTATCATCATCTGGTATTTTAGAATCATCGTCGAATGGATTGGCAATATCAACATCATCATCAGTATTGTCATAATTTTCCATAATATCATCATCAGATATAGCGTCATCGAGAACATTATCATCTACATCATATGGTCGATCAACTTCCTCGACTTCGTCATCTGACGATACACGGTCTACCTCCTCATGTTCCTCTGTATCACCTTCT
>ML782797.1:498247-536372 GCA_009831015.1 Picea engelmannii
TGCTCTAATCAGTACTTAAATTTAGTTATTGAAGAACACTTAGGTGACAAAAATGATCTTAAGCATTCTAACATTCCAATGAAACTGATTAGAGATGTAGATCTGCAATTGGAAGAAGAAACCTTAAACCCTCATCTACAAATAGTACCTTATCAACATGAAAGATCAGATGTTTTTTATGAAAGTTTTGAATTGTCTATCTTACAGGAGGCAAATTTAGATGATCATATTATGTTGAAGAATTTATCACCAAAACAGAGTGAAAGTTTTAAGGAAAATGAAGAGGAATGTCTTGAGAATACTATTGTTAAATATCATAGCTCAAGATATTCTTTTCATATGCTCATTTCTGATTCCTTTTATGCTTTATATCCTGATCTCTTCTTAGATTCTGGTGGACTTGATACTTTACCCACAATATCTTACTCTTTTCCATCACAATCAAATCTTTTCGATATGCCAAAATTTGGTGAAATTAATTCCAAACATAACATTTATGAAGTTGGATTTGATGCTCTTTCACTTTTGTCACTCGCATGGAAAAATGACATGTTGCAAGATGATTTTACACGATTTATTGTTGAAAAAGACAGTGCACTCATCTTTATGGAGATCGAATATTCTACATTGCATATTCATTCTTTGATTAGTTCGAATTTTAATGTTTATGCTTCATATTTTGAAACGATCAATATCATCAAAGGAAGCGTTCAAACCAATAATCTAACTGATGTCATGAATCCTCTTATGATGTGTTCCCCATTGATATATCCATTTCATCAAATTCTTAGTTTGCTTCCTAATTTTTATGACAGGATCTTAGATTGGCTTGAAGATTCATATATGAAAAATCTACATAATAAAGATAAAGTTGTGCTTGCTTTGTTTTTACCTAAATATCTAGGAAGTAAGCAGAACATGATTCTCTTAGATTCTTCATGTGAAGAAATTGATGAACACTTGGAGAATTGTCAGGAGGATGTGGCACTTCGGCCTTGGTTGATGGTTATGTCAGGTCCATATAATAATGACAAGTTTTCCAAAATTACTTACACTCTTCCATGCCATTATGACCCATATCACAACCAGATTGTAGAATGGTTGGAGGACTCATACATCAAGAAGTTTCAAAAGAATGGTAAGGTCATGCTTGTTTTGTTTTTAAATGAATATATAGGAGGTAATCATGACATATTTCTTTTGCATCTACAAATACTACATTCTTTTATTCTGATTTTCAATTTTCTATGCCGTGAAGGATTGAAGATGCTCTTGTGGCTGCACTGGAAATACAATTTTACTTAGTGTTTTGATCTATTTAGTATTTTAGAGTAGGTTTCCTTTAGTTTTATTTATCAATATTTCTTTGTGTAATAATTCAGTTATGAACACAAATGGATACACCAAGAGAACCATAATATTAATGTTGTCAGGGAAGTCCACTTTAAATCTTTTTCTCTCTGCTTTTCATTGAATATTTCTTTTCGAAAACGTAGTATCATCATGAAGATTTTAAATGGAAAGTAAAGAGATAAGTAAATTTGAACTATCAATTCAACCCTAACCCAAGGTGCCATGAGTAGGACTACACTCATTTTAATAAGGTTTTTTCTATTTTCTTTTAGTCTCTTTTATTTTGAATAATAATGCTTGGTCAAAGTAGCATCTCATGCATCAATATATTAAGAAAAGAACTTGCTCGCACATGATATTTTATATGAATTATTTCTTCCTTTATTTTACAGTGAGATGCTAGTGGATCCAAAAGCTCAAGTTTATCTTTGGCCAAAATCATTTCTTGAAAAGTTTTCTTTTGCTATTTTGATTTTGTGTACTTCTGATTTTGAATCCCATTAATAAAATTTGATTTGGTTTGTTGTGTGTGTGTTTTTTTTCTTTGATTGCTTTGAATGAGTTTCTTTCTTATTTGTCTTTTTGAATCAATATATTTCTGATCAAAGAGCTATTGTTGAAGGAGGCATTTATTTTAAGACTTGTATTTTTAAAGCAAATTGAAATAAGTTCAAAGAGGTCCTGATATTAAGATATAGCTCAGACAATTGATTTTTAAGTCAATTGTCACTTTCATTTTGTCTTCAAATTGTCTTTGTCAGAGTATTACACCAGAGATATGGTTTAAATCTTTGAGAATTATGATGATCTTTAAACTTTTTATGCCGTCCATATTCTTAAGGAATCACTTTTAAGTGCTTCCCCATTCTCTAGATGATTTCTTAAATGAAATCTAAAATCTCTAAACCATGATAAAACTTCCAGTTTTGAAAGCAAATAAATAACATGATCAACTATTCACCTGTATTGCAATTAACCTCCAATATCACCCCACTCTCTTTGTCATCAAGCAATCTATAATTGTATTACTATTTAAAAGTGGCATAAGAGGGTTGAAATCACTTATGTGTGGGAAGTGTGTGTAAACCCATCGGGGTACTGAACGGGCTTACTGGCAGCGGGTAAATGCACACATGATACCAAGACAAGTTCGTCAGGGTACTGAACAGACCTGTTGACAACGAAGGAATGTTGGGTCGAGAGGTAGAAGGTATATGTTTTTAAATTAACTTTTATGGAAGCATACATCACGTGGATACAACTATTGGATGGGATTAAAGCATTTGAGTGGGTTAAATGAAATCCTTGTCGAGGCTATGGACGTCTGATGGCAGCAGTGGCTCTGTCAACGGTATTGAAGTTATTTTGTAAACATCGTGACTCTTTGATTAAGTCATTTTTTCAAGTCATAATCTTCTGCAAAGAAAATTCTATTGTCTGGTTATAACATTGAGCTTATCCTAATACTATATGGTCTCAGAGTGAATTTATTTCAGGGAGCTTAAATCTGTTTATCATTCTTATTCTTTTCTTCTTGAGATGAAATATTACCAGATTAGAGATAACTGCTTCACCTAGTAAGTCGCCATTTGTTGGGCCCCAACAACTCCCCCTAAAGTTTTACAAAATTTAAAGGGTCCCCATTAGAATCTTGATAATTATAATGAGCTACAGAATCAACCTTTTCAAATAGTTCCATACCTTGGCTTGCTTTGAGACAAACTTAAGACATTCACTATAGTATGAGACATTAATCACAAGAGTATATGTCAAAATTTAGAAACAAGCATAGAAATCTCAATTTAAACAAAAACGCTAATTTTTATCAACTGTTTACTTTCATTTAAATTATGATTATGTGTTCTTTATTTTGGTCATTAGCAAGTTTGACTATTTTGAGTAATGGGTTCAATACTTCATCAAATAATATCTTGGTTGGTTTCTCATTTTCATGAAATCATTTGGTGATATTAATTAATTAAATTCTTTTTTCATTTTGCATCTCATTTCAAAATAATAATAATAAAAGAATTATCTATCATTTGTTTGATTTTGTAAAAAACCGAAATTAATATTTTTCTCTTCTCCATTAACTTGAAGCTTCCAGAATTTTAAGGTCATATTTGAAAGCAAATTATAAACAATGTTTGTTTATAAGTTATAGTTAGTTTAAATTCATTTTTTTATTTTTCTAGATTTTGTTTTATTCACAATTTTTAGGTTCTTAATTTAGGTTTCTTTTTGTTTCACAGGTTTCTATTATCAAATATTTGATACAGATCTGATCATGGCTTGATTTTATTATCCAAATACGTTCAAGATGATTGATCCAAAAATAATTTTGGATTGCTACAAATAATTTTATGAGCAACAATATATAAAATTTGGAAAGGCGTCAAGATCAGGAAGGAGATTTTGAAGCACTGATTGCAGCCAAATCATGAGGAATTTGAAGAAACTGTTGAAAACCCAGAAATGAAATGGACCCATTTACCTTCCACATAGAGATTTTCCCAAAAAAATGCATGATTTGAGAGATATTGATGTCTTTTTACGAGACAAATTTCAGGTGGCGAAAATTAATAGTGACGCCCATACTGTTCATTCATTGTATAAATATATGAGAAAGTTCAGAGCCAAGGGGATCCAAGAAATTGAGAGGAGGATTTTAATCCTTTCTCTTTTGTATATTATTTCTTTTGTAAACTTTTCTTCTTTTCAAATGGAGTAATGGATGGTTGGAATCTTTGGAAGAATGGACGAGTATTTTCAAAGAAGAATATGGAATTCCAGGTTGCTTGATGGCTTTTGTCCTGTGAGTAAAATAGTTTTATTTTCATTATAATATCTTCATATTCTTTTAATAATTGATTATGCATTGATTTAAATTAGCTTTAGTCTTTTTTATCAACACAATTAATTGCTATCATTTATGTATTAATTATTTTTTTCCATCTTTAAGAGTATATTATCCCAAAAATTCTTCTAGGACTATAGTATGGGAATGTGATTTTGAGAAAGAATATGGAAAAACAATTCATCTTTGGCTTTAGACCTATGTGATGCTTATTCCATTTCATTATTTCATTACTGTTATATTATGAGAATATTATTATAGTTGATTTTAGCTTTAGCTTGTCATCATATGGTGTTTTCATACTGTTAAATGCTATATGCTTTCCATAATTTTTTATTCCATTTTTTATGTGTGATCAATCGATCATTTGATTATTGTGGAATTTATTTCTAATGTTAAATGATGGATAATATCAATACTCAGAATTGAGTTTTCTTTTGTTCTTAAATATTGATTATCTTAAGATCATATGATTTTTAATTAGTTGTCTTCCTGTTGTTATTAATTTACTCCAATATCCAATTCTTATTTGAATGTATTCTGGAAGTGCTAGTATTGTTCTATTATAGGTTTCCCTTAACAACAGTATAGGCAGGAGCTCATACACCATAGAAACATAATACCAGTTTCTTTGATCAGTGACAGGTTATTATGTGTGTTATTTAGTTAAGTTGTTTATGAATGAAACAATGATTACATTAATTAGCTTTGATTATTTTTGTGTCACTGTTTCAATCGTATTCATTTAGTATTTATTCATTTAATATATTTAAATAAATAAAAAATCCAAAAAGAAGTGGTGTTCATATTTGATTCATAAACTTTATCAAACAATCATTTTTGTAAGATTTCATGCAAATCTTGTAAACTGCATATAAACTGTTCATAATCATTTGTATATTCACATTCTTAGATAAATATTTGTAATTATTGTGTCGATTGTTAGAATCTTTTCTTTAGTTAGTTTATTTTATTTTTCTATCTTTAGGACCCTAGTTGGCTAACGAAGCCAATAAACCCGTTAGAATAGGTTACACCAAACGACTTGGGTTATTTAGACAACCCTGGACCGGATCTATTCTTCCAGTTGACGACATGTCAAATTTTCTGGTCAACACGATTTCCACACCGGAGCATGTGGCAGTCATTTTTCTGGGTTGGAAACAACCCAAAAGATTCTATGAGCCGGTTACTTTTGGTCGACATTAATCAAAGATTGTGTTGAATCGGTCAAAAAATGCCACCCATGTTAGCTCTTCTCTCGGAAGATGAGGGCACACCCTGCTCCCATGTTTCCCGTCATCACAGTTGGTCCCTTCAACAAGTGGGGGATTGATTACGCTACATGAAACCTCCCTTTAGCAAGGGGGAACCGTTATATTATCATAGCAGTAGACTACTTTACGAAGTGGGTCGAGGCTATGCCAACATTTAAAGATGATGGCGAGACAACAACTCTCTTTTTGTTTAACCAAATAATAGCAAGGTTCGGTGTCCCGAGAGAGATTGTCACTGACCATGGCAGACACTTTCAGAATAAAATGATGTCCGATTTAATGTCAAAGCTTGGGTTGAGGCAAAAACATTTGTCACCCTACTACCCACAAGTGAATGGTCAAGTGGAAGTTGTGAATAAGCCCCTTAAGACTATTTTACAATGAACGATCAATTTGGCCAAGTCAAATTAGCATTTGATGTTGTACTCCACGTTATGGGCCTACCAAATGTCTATTAAGAATGCAACCGGTTTCTCACCTTTTCAACTCATGTACGGGCTGGAAGAAGTCTTGCCTATAGAGTGCCAGATCCTGTCTCTAAAGTTGGTAGTACAGTAATTTCTAGACACTTCACCTCTTGAAGAGTGTTTATTATATCTCGAGCAACTTGATGAGCAACATCGTGATGTAGCCTTGGCTAACAAGGCTCACAAACAAAAAATCAAGTGTCAGTATGATCGGTCTATTCGTCCTTGGATTTTCTTTGAAGGTGACCTTGTCCTAGTCTATGACCAAGATAAGGATCCCCTGGGGGAAGGAAAGTTCAAACCCATGTGGTTCAGACCTTTTATCGTGAAGGAGGTTCTAAAGAAGGGCACTTATCGTCTAGTGGAATTTGAGGGAAATGCATTGACGAAGCCTAGAAATGTAATCTACATCAAGAAGTATTACTCATAGGTGGGTTGTCTTGGGTGACTTCTTGTACATATGTATAGTTCTTATACATTTTCTTTTTAGTTTTTTTTCTTTTTGGTTTTATGGACATGTCATTTTTTATGTCATGTTTTTCACTGTGGCATATGTCAAGTGAATCAGAGGTTTTCATTGGGTTCGTGGATGGTGCTATCCGGCACACTTGAAGGCTTGCTTCCACAACTTGGGTGATTTTCATGCCTCAGGGCCAATTTATATCTTCAGGAGGTATCTATTTAGGTGACGCCACAAACAATGTCACTGAATATAAAACAATCTTAGAGTTGCTTCGTGATGCTTTTTTGCATGGTATCTCTCACCTACGGGTCTACTTAGATGCTCATCTAGTTGTGTCCCAGTTAAATGGGGTTTACTGCATTTACGATCCTACTCTACACCGACGGTTCCTTAGGGTACGTCTCTTAGAAAGAATCTTTGATTACATTACGTATATTCATGTTCCTAGGAGATTGAATCAAATCACAGATACTCTAGCTAATCATGTATTAGATTGGCATATTTCACACACACATGTAAATACATTTGTAAAATAGATGTAATCCATAAGACGTAAAAAGTTGTAAATATGCATATATATATATAAAATATTAGAGCACATGGGTGGGCACAAGTGCTTCAAAAATATGTCCAGTAAGAGTCATGGGGCTTATGCCCTCAAAAATATACAAAAAGTGCTCTCAGCATGTAAGTAGTCCAGCCTAGCTAAGGGCAGGGCCTATTGGCCCTGCCATAGTGAACAACAAGGTTCGCCAAATGTCGGAAGAGTTGGAACTAGGTTTGTGGCACCCCAACTACATGAGGTTGCATTGACAGTGGGAGATCCTTGATCTCCACCATAGGCACTGTACAAGTGAGCACGGTGAAGTTCTATTCCACTCGTCTCAATACTCTCTCAGCCTCTCTAGCTGGAGGCCCCCCTTCTGTTGTTGTTGGTCCAACGATTGTGGTTGGTCCTGCCTCTAGTCGAGGACGCCGCCTAGTCCTCGAGAAGTCTATTGGATGCACTGGTCCCACATATGTACATAATAGATACATAGTTGTCAGATACTCTGGTACACCTAAAAATGATATATATAAAAATAAATAAAAATTGAATAACTTTGAAAAAAAAACATACCTAGCTCTCCTCGCTCCGTTCCCGGAGGTACAGGCATGTCAGGATCTATAGAAAAGTTGATCCTGGCATAGGGGTAGTCCTCTATAGCCAAAATCTTCTCAGATCACCAGTCAAAAAAATTATCATTGAAGGCCTCCATTGTCCTCCCTCCCTTGTCATGGAAACAACGTTGCCCATCTGCATAGTGCTGGGAGAGAGGCCTCGTGCCCTCGTATCGTCTCTTGAGGACTGAGACTGGGTACCCTCTCAAAGAAAAAGGAACATAAAATAGTCCCAAACCCGAAGTTTCGGTGTTCCCGTATCCGACACTCTGTTAGTTGTCTATTCATGCAATCTAGCATGGTTGTCCTCTAGTCAAAAATCCATGCATTTAAGCACTGTAATGCACAATGCATGTGCGTCTGGGAAGCTTGATGTAAATTCGTGGATCCAGTGATCCACCCAATGAGAAGAACTATCACTTTCAGTGATAGATTGTTGATCTTGTGTATAGGCACTTGAGAACCTACTTTATTAGTACCAGCCTCACAATGGAGTCCAATCAACTCCTCAATGTTGTTAGGCCCAGGGGGTAAAGTACGCAAGTTGACTGGATCACCTCTCCTTGAGAGACTAGTCAGGAAGTAAATGTATTTAGTTGTTGGAGTCAACGACTGCCCCTCGAGCATAAATGTCTCTGCGTCAGGATGCCAGTAATCTATCAAAGCATTCAACAACTTGTGTTGTTCCCTCATAAATGGACACTGGAATAATTTTAACAACCCACATTGTGATAAAAAAATGATAGAAACAGGGTCTTCTGAGACCAAAAAATCAATGTCCTCATGCTCCCTCTCTCTCCAATGAACATACATCCTAAAAAATGACAAAGTCATGGGGAGTTAACTCTTTCCTTTTTATTTTTTTCACTTATTGGAGGGTATACGTGGGTTGTCTTGGAAACATTTGTGTGTGTACGTGGGAAAATTATCTTCTGCCTGCGTGCACACACCAAATGTGCTTGGATAGCCCGCATACATGCAAGGATGATCTCTTTAAAGGTCAGTGTCCCCCCCCCAAAAAAAAAATGCAAAAAGGAAGAATGGAAATGCAGGAGGGGTTAGTTTGTACTTACTTGGTCCAAGACGAAGTTCGTTTCATCCACTCAAACTCCCGGAATCAACTCTTTTGGAAAAGGGGTGTTTTTGACTTTTCTGTCAATTCTCAAATTACAATGGTGATAATGAGCTGCCAATGTTGGCACAGGGGCAGACCCAGGGTTCAATGCTCTAGAGCGCACTAAAAAAACCCTAACTACTAGCCCTTTCAGCAACACCTGCGAAAAACATGAAGTCTCACCCAAGGTAGAGGCAGGGGTGGCTGTAGGACTCAAATGTTTGCAACCTTAGCTGGGACACTGATTTGTGATTATATATTTTACAGGGAACTTAGCATAGATCCTTCATCAATATTTAACCCATCTGATACTTCGCAGATATCACAAAGCATCATGGTGAATAGTTATACTAAAGATGATTCAATACTTAGCCATAGAAATATAGGTTAGATTCAAAAGATTAAGCACTAAGCATATTATATATTAGATCTAGCTTTCATTCATATATCATCAACACAAAGCATAACTAGATCTATTTAATCATATCAATCACTTAGCCAAGAAAGAGATAAACACATAGAGTGAAGCACAAAGAACTATACACACAATTACCGTGGTTCACCCCCACCCTGGGGCTACGTCCAAAGAGTCTTCTTTATATTATCTTGGTCAAGAAGTTACAACACAGAGCTTCAATGACCCTTACTTCGCACAGGATAGAAGATCTGCACAGCTCACTAAATCCTTCTTCCTTGCTCTTCAGCACAAGACTACAACAAGTTGCACTTATCTTTTCGATCTCATGCACATAGCAATCTAAGATACATCTGATCACACAGATCCAGTTACTAGCACTAAGCTTTCAACTATACATCACATAGATGTACTACATTACTATCATACTAATTCTCCCCTATTTACATTTCCTATTTATAGATTACAAAATGGGCCTAAGCGTGGGTAAACCCACAAGCCGACATCCCTTTCTCGTTACATCAACCCAAAACCCTAAAATGGACCCAAAAATAGGTCTTGCTTCCTTAATTTCCACTTCTCGTTGCGCTCCTTCCTTGGCAAGCTATCGTAGTCCCAAAAGTGGTCAAATATGACCAAGTATTCTTCAAAACTTGGTCAAGGGCCAACAGGCTCCCAACACTCACTTGTGACTCATCCTGATTCACTCAGGTTTGACCAATTTCGCTTCAAACGCCTCGAGCTGATTTGACCTACTGCAGTGCGACAACCTCTTGTTTAGTAAATTCCTGGATTACTGTGTCATTGAGCGATCCTTCCAGGCGTTGTTCTGTAGTGATGAAACCCTGTTCAAGTTCAACTCCCTGGCTATCAATTTCAGCGAACAGTTGGCATGCCTTCTCTTGGAGTGGTTGCAGTCATTGAGAGACTTCCATTACTTTACTTTGCAGCGTGTGTACTTGTTGTTGGGTGGTGTGTTGTTCTGTGAACCTCTTCATTCCTTCAACTGGGGTCATGGACTTCAGCTGTGCTCGTAGCACATCTACATGTTGCTTTTCTTCTTGGATTTGTTCCTCCAATGTATGCAATTATAGAATCTCTGCAAGGGTTTCATAAGTCTGGGTGCTTCTAGTGCTTAGTTGCCTACATTCTGAAGCCAAATCTTTTAATCAGTCGACTGCGCTTCGAGCAGTGGCCTCTCTTAGATATCTTATCTCTTGGGGTGTCTTAGGCATGGTGCAGAGCTCCAGATCCATGATGCAATGTTGAAGTTGTTGGATTACTTATTCCAGTTGGGTCACCTGCTGTGGGAGACTGTCTTCCATATTCACTTCTATTATAGTCACAAAGCGCAGTGCTTTGTGAACTCTTTCCCGTACTTCAAGTTTCTCTGCTAGCAACTGGTTCTTGCTCTGTTGTAACTGTGCTTTTTCCTTCTCCCACTTCTCTTGTAAGGAAAGATTCTCTTGTTCTTCCTTCCACCATTTTTCTCCATGTGTGCTTTTTTCTTGCGCCAAAGCTTGGGTGGCTTGTGTTATGTCTTCTTGAGCTCATCGAAGGCGAGCTTCAACTTTCTCAGTGATCTGGTGTAATTGAGTGGGCTCATCACCTGTTCCTAGTATTTCCATTGTTAAGGGCATCGTAGAAACTTCTTGGCTGGGCTAGAGTGCCTGCTGCACTTCTTTGAGTTCACCCATGATCTAGTGGAATAGCTCATCCTGCTTTGCTTCTTTCTTTTCTGCGAGCTCTAGTGAAACATCATTTAGTGTGGCAATTAAGAAGTCAAAATCATCTGGGGTAAATGTAGTTTTAAGCATGGTCCAGGTGGCCTTATATTTATTTTGGGATGAGGGATTTGGTGGGTTAATCTTCCTTTTCTTGGACGGATCTTCCTCGTCCCTAGGCAGAGTAACCTTGCCTTTTCTCTATTCAACTTTTGTGCCCCCTAGTTCTTCATCATCACCTCCCTTCGTAGGTGAGAGTGAAGCAGTCTTCGTGGATGTGTTTTGGATATCTTGAACTTCCACATCCTTCTTAGTCTTGCACGGTCTTGGTGTATCTAGCATAGCTTCATGGCTATCTACATCGGAAATCTCTGCAGGGTCTGCTGCAACAAGGAGGTATGCCGACCATTCCTTGGTAATCTCCTCCAAGTCATCTTCTGTCAGCTTGTAATATGACTGGAGTTGTTGTTTGTGCTCATCTATGCGTGTTGTGATGTAGGTGAAGTGATGATCTGCGATGAATTTTATCAAAGGTCTAAACCTATGAAGCATGTTGGGTGTGATGCGTAGTGTATACTGAATGGCATTCTTCGACTGAGTGTAGTAAGCATGGAATACGACATTGGACTACCACTGTTTGTTCATGTTGGTGGAGTACCACAGCGTATAGAACTTCGCGGCCAATGGTTCGAAGGGTTCGATCTCTGGGAAAGTGGCTCACTCGAGCAGTTCCCAAGCGATGAAAGCGATGCGTATGAGCAACCAGCTAAAGTGGAACTCATACCCTTGGTCCTGCACTTGTCTACAGTCAAGCTCTAGCTGATTTATAAGGTATTTTTCCCAGTTCATTTGTAGTCCCTCCACACACTTCCCTATAAGGTCAACTACAAATCTGGTCACCTATGTAGGTCTGTTTTTTCAGACTAACTTCCCTGGGATGAGTTGGCAACCAAAATGAACTGATGAATTCTCAATGGAGGCTACCTTGTAACCTCATGTGCCTTTCTCCATATCTCTATATGTGTCTTTTATTCGTTGTGTGAGATCATGATTTGCGGTCTTTCCTGGGTAAAATTCCTGTGGGTCAGGGCCCTGCATGCTTAGCCCAGTGATCTGATTGATCAGAATTAGATCCACAGTGATGCGGCAGTCCAACCATAGGTATCCTCCATGGTAGCAGGACAACAACAATCTAACGCATGCATTTACTTCCTGATGCCTCCCAAAATGCAGAATCTTCATCACATTGAGGAGGGTTGACTATGCAAGGTTATGGGTCCATTGCTGCAGTACAATCTTGGGGTTATTTCCTTTTGTAATAGTCAAGTACTTGTGCGGGGATAGAATATTGTATACCTTGCGATCTCCAAGGTTGAAATCACTAAATTTTAGCACGATGAGCTTCTCCTGGTCATCATGAACTGCGTGGACCCCTTTCGGGAGGTACACAGTGACTACATCATAGTCGAAGTCTCTGGGTACAGTGTCTAGATTCACTGTTCCACTTAATGGTGGGATATATTTAGGCAAGATGCTTGGGATCATTTTCACAGTGTCGAAGTTGTTTCCGAGCTTAGATCATCTTTCCGAAGGCGGTCAGGATGGTCCTACTCGAGTAGTGGAGGGGGAAGTTGGAAGTGCGCCTGAGGACGATGGCTATACACCTGTAGACATTCTGCATTCTGACATGACTCTCTCAGTCATTAAATCAATTATAAATTCTTCAACAATTTTCTCAGCAATGCTGAGCTCATCCGACATACAAACTTGGGTCAGCTGGCTCGGGTGCAAAAGGAATTCAGAGACTATAGTGAATAGTAAGGCAATGATCTCAGGGTAAGTAAATCTCAGGGTTCATGCTCAAATTATTAGTTATAAAAAACTATTCTCGGTGTGTGGCGTGATGGGTTAAGTAGGAAATCTCAACAACGGTCTTCTTGCAACGGACATGGGGCCTTCATTAACTCTGTT
The DNA here is from genome assembly GCA_009831015.1 of Picea engelmannii. Lineage (NCBI taxonomy): Eukaryota > Viridiplantae > Streptophyta > Pinopsida > Pinales > Pinaceae > Picea > Picea engelmannii. The sequence continues at coordinate 511,050 of ML782797.1, forward strand.
CTATCCATTCTGGTGCTATCCAATGGTCTAGTGGTAACCCATAACTTCTTTTCGATCCGTTCAGAGAGGCGCTCGAACGGGTATATCGGTTCCAATGGCTATATTGCTTCGTCATGGTGAATTACTCTATGTCGTTGCTCTGATATCTCGGTGAAGCTCCAATTCTGCAACTCTTCTTGTTGCAAAGTGTCCTCTAGAACCTTTTGTAATATTACAGTATTAGCCCTTTTCTTTCTTAACTTCCTATCCTTCTTCCCAGTGAGCTTCTTCTCAGTAATTCTTTTACCTTTCTGATGTTTATCTTTCGTGGTCTTAGTTACTTCACGCTGTTTAAAGTCTTTCCTAGGGTTCCTTGATAATACTACTTCTATATCAAAAATAGGTAACTCGGTCTTCTGCGGGTCCTCAAGTGTTCTCTTGGATTCTTCATCGGAGTTTCTAATATTAAATATCTGCAATCTTCTCTTCTGTTCTTCAATCAAGTGCACGATCCTTCTGGTCATAAAGTCTTTTAACTCTTGCTTCTTCTGTTCCAAAATTTTTTCTTCTTCTTTTCGTCTAGCTTGTTCTCTATCAATCCAAGTTTTTCCTATGAGCATGGTAAATGGGATGTTGTCTTCAACAAATTTAATGATCTCAAAGTATTCCTCTGTCGAAGTTCCATTGACAGTCATAGGTATCCGGGCGAGCCTTCCACATAGGTTTACTAGCTTTCCTTTGAAGAAACATGTTCCTCCTAGGGAAGGGATCATGGAAGGCTTTCCTATATCTTCCCATGTTCTTTCTGGCATAATGTTCACTTGTGTTTCTTCATTAAGAGTACAACCAATGTCAAAGTCCCCTATTCTTTCTTCGATTTGATCCTTTTCTTTGAATATCTCTGATAGCCTAACATGTCGGTGGTCATTCAAGGTATCCTTCATCTATAGAAATATCTTTTCTGATTCTTTCTGGGTTTCTTCTTTAATCTTGGTCTCTTGATCTCCTTCAGGGTTTTCTTGATCCATATTCAACTTCTCAAGCCTAGCAATCATTCTAGGGAAATCCATTACTTCATGGTCCATGGCCTTACAACAGAGGTAACTAGCTATTCTCCCAGGGCATTCCTTAGAAAGATGTCTCAGTCTTCTACAACCATAACAGAGGGTTAATCCTCTCTTTCGTTTAGATGTTCCCCAACTCATTCTGTACTGCGTGCCAGGATCATGGTGGCTATCCTGCAAAAAACTCTTTCTAGGATCTTGCATCCACTTGTTAGTCCAACCATTCTTTCGATGCATAGGTATAACATATATATCACTATACTTATCAGATCTATTCATATCAAACTTTCATTTAGCTATCAATGCCCTAGTTTTGAAGCTAGGACAAAATCTATCAAACATACCTAGATCCATGCTTTAGAATAAAAAAAATTCACTTATCTTACTTCTACAGGGCACAAATCTTTCAAATCTAATTTTTTTTGACTATTATTACCATTATCAGAGCATAGAGCTTACAGATCTTACCTCTTTTCTGCAGATCTGACCTTTTTTCTTCAGAAATTTTCCACTTTTACTTTTCTTAAAGCATAGAGTGTTCAAATATCACTTATTTTCTTCTGTATCAACCTCTTTCTTGCAGATCTGAACTTTCCCCTTTATATCTGACCTCTTTTTCTCAAGATATGACCTTTTCCCTTCAGATATGACATTTTTTTTTTCTCGGCACAAAGCTTTGTAGGTCAAGTAGAATATTGTGCACTAGGGCAATAGATCTACGCACGGAGCTTAGTTTGCACAAAGATTTTTCTTCTTTTGTTCCCAACAATCATAGTTCATGTTCTGGCAACAGAACCATTTGTTGGCATAGGGGAAGACCTAGGATTCAACCCTCAAGATCACACCAACAAAACCCTAACTACCAGCCCTTTCAGCAACACCTGCAAAGCAGATGAAGTCTCACCCGAGGTAGAGGTAGGGGTGGTTGCAGGACTCAAATGTCTGCAACCTTAGTTGGGACACTAATCTATGATTATATCTTTTATAGGGCACTTAGCATAGATCCTTCATCAATATTTAACCTGTCTGTTACTTCACATATAGCATAGATCATTGCAGTGAACACTTATACTAAAGATGATTCAATACTTAGCCACTAAAATATAGGTTAGATTCAACAGATCAAGCACTAAGCATCTTATATATTAGATCTAACGTTCATTCATATATCACCAACAAAAATCATAACTAGATCTATTTAATCATATCAAGCACTTAGCCAAGAAAGAGATAAACACAAGCGAAGCACAAAGCACTATACACACAGTTACCATGGTTCACCCCCACCCTAGGGCTACGTTCACAAAGTCTTCTTTATATTATCTTGGTCAAGAAGTTACAACAAAGAGCTTCTTTGACCCTTACATCGCACAGGACAAAATATCCGCGTAGCTCGCTAGATCCTTCTTCCTTTCTCTTCAGCACAAGACTACAACAACTTGCACTTAGCTTTTCGATCTCATGCACAGATCACTCTAAGATACATCCGATCACACAGATCCAGTTACTAGCACTAAGATTTCAACTATACATCACCTAGATGTACTACATTACTATCATACTACTTCTCCCCTATTTACATTTCCTATTTATAGATTACAAAATGGGCCTAAGCGTGGGTAAACCCATGGGTCGACATCCCTTTCCCATTACATCAACCCAAAACCCTAAAATGGACCCAAAAATAGGTCTTGATTCCTTAATTTCCACTTTGCGTTGCACTCCTTCCTTGGAAAGTTGTCGCAGTCCCAAAAGTGGTCAAATATGACCAATTATTCTTCAAAACTTGGTCAAGGGCCAACAACCAACTTCTATTTATAGACTTTTTGGCCCCTTTTTGTCATTTTTTGGACCCTTTTGTCATTTTTTCTATCTTGAAAATCATTTAGTATGGTTCTTGAGTTTCTTTGAGGATGTTACGATGCATGTTACTTTGGGTATTTGGAAACGTTTTGAGAGTTTGGTCATTTTTAAAGGTCTTTTGGTTAAAATTCATTTTTTCCAACTTTGTGCATATAATATAGGATTCCACCTCCACTTGTTGCACCTCGTTGTCATTTTCACTTTACCATAGGATAGATACCATCAAATTGTGACACAAAACCCTCATTCCTGCTCTAGAAGTGTTGTAATTTAGTGGTAGAGCCTACCTTCACATGCATGCCCTAGGTAGATCCTGGTTGCATTATGGTGTCCATGTCGTCGCTAATGATTATAGGCTCAGGAGTCCTTTTTAGTTTTTCCTGATTACAAGTTTGGGCCTCAGTTGCATGATTCATTATCACTTTTGACCTCACCCTCGAGACTCCCCAAAACAATGGGTCTGCTTTTAATCCCTTTTCAGACCCTCTAAACATGAAAATATTGTCGAGCGATCTTGTTGTCCTTCACGCTCGCCAAACTAAAATTTGAAGGCATGTTTATCCGATGGTATTTTACCCCTTTTTCTGTCTGGATGGTCAACTGTATGAACAAAGGTATACTCTAGGAGCCTCGGTTCTCTAGAAGAGTATTCTCAGGTATAAATTTAACCCTTTTTTGGGCCTGAGGGACTAAATTTACGAAAAAGGAACACCCACGGAGTCCATAGTTAAGCTCTTTTCAGACTCCCTAAAATTGAAAAGATGCCCGAGTGACCTTGTTTTTTCACACTCGTTAAAATTGGTCCAGAAAAACATCCCTTACAGAGTCCATAGTTAAGCTCTTTTCAGACTCTTTAAATATGAAAAGATGGCTGAGTGATCTTGTCTTTGCCACACTTGTTAAAATGATTTTGAATAGACATCTGTTCAGTGCTAGTTTACCCCTTTTTCAAGCCGACTAGACTACCTTTGAAAAAGGTACCCCAGTGGAGTCTCCTTTTATGCTTTTTCAGATTCTCTAAAAATGAAAAACCACGGAGCTTACCTTCTCTAGGCTCATTAAAATTACATCGAAGGACATTATCATTGTGTCTTATTAATCACATTCGCATCGCTGCATCTTTGGCCTAATACCAGATCCATGTTGCTCTAAACTGAACCATTTGAAGCATGCCTTATACACAAGCCTTGTATCACTTTGCCTCTGCATCTTGACACCTTGACCCATGGAGGATTTTTCCCGAGTTTCCTTTTCCTGCATATGTCCCCTTTCTCTGAGCATCAGTGTGTTCCTTGCGCTTGTGTTATCGGACTAATCGGTAGGTGCGGACACTAACAGATCTCCCTAGATCCACCTGGATCTAGAACAAAACATGATAGAACATGACTCTTTCCCTAAGTTATGACCATTGAATTAGCTAGTAGGGAGGAACAAGTAACATACCTTTGTATCACTTCCTAGGGTCTCTGTTTCTCCTGCTTCGCTCTGACGCTCTCATGAGGTCAAGACCAAGACAACACAAGCCAACCAAACTGAAGATAGAAAAATATATTCAATTGTCAACTTATGTGTATGATCAAGGAATTACACAATAAAGTAAGAATGACTTTATGGGAAAAGGGCATGCCATTATATCATATTAATCGAAAGTAGAAGATACAACATGATTTCCTTGATGTCGCAAGCTTCCTTTTGGTGGCTCTTGGTTCCAACACACACACTTGCTCGATCCTTGTATGAAGAAGATCCAATTCCTCTTGATAGACTTGCTAGAGTCTCCAAGCTCTTATTCAAGCTAGGCTCTTCACACAATTCCTTCACCAATTCTCCAACTAATCTTGCTTAACCTTTTCCATGAGAATCCCATCAATATATAGGAGAGAATGAGATGGTTACTTCGATAAGAATGATCCCACAATATCAGGGAAACTAGTAAAAAGATAACCATTCAAATGCCAACCCATTCTCTAGAAGATTCCCTTCTAGAACCATCAAGAATTCATCTTTTTCCAAGCTTGAGAACAAGTTCGCACCCTAGCTATGTAGCACAGTGTGAGAAGTCCACACCCTAGCTGAAGGCAGCCTGCAAGAATGGGTCATTCTCACACCCTAGGATATGAACAACCTACGAACTCTCTTCAAAAATATGTTTTCTAGGAAGAGATGAATGTCACTTTTCTCAGGAGAAAGTTCTTATTAGGAGCCTAAGTACACCATCATCAATACATCATCAATATGATCAAAATCATGGGTAACAGAATGCCCCCCAAAGTATGAGGCCGGAATCAGTGACAGCCAAAATACTTTGTAAACTGCATGTGTGTGTCGAAAACTAGGAGTGCACCTAATTGGAAACCTGCAAAAAACCAAGCATCTGTAGAATATCATATTAATTATGAGATAGGCATTCCCATACTCAGATCATAGAGGGATGACATTACAAGCATAGGTCATGGCCACCAATCATAAACTGTGGATCCATGCCATCAAAATATAGCATAGCCACCGGGAATACACCGTGGATCTATGCGAGAAAATTCAAATTGAGACAACATAGCCATGAGACATACAAAGTGGATCCATGTGTCACAGATTATACATATTCCATCGCAACCTAGACAAAGAGATGATATCCAGGGTCTTCAATCCTGTCACCCAAAATTACGAATCTAACCATATGATTACATGTGTTGAAGTCAAACATGGTAGAAACCACTTGATTACCGGTCATTGATGAAACCATTAACAAGTGCGAGGGAAATCACCATTAATGTCAATGAATCCCAAGGTACACTAGTACAATCCATCGAATGTGAATGAATGAGTTGAGGTTGAACATTCAACGGAATCTTTCGATCAGAGGTCAATGATGTAAACCCACTGTCGAAAGCGAGGAAACTTGCCATTGAGGCATGCAAGTTCCAAGGTACCAAAGAATTTCTAAGTCTTGTTTCTGGATAATGAGCCAAAGTCGATGGAACAAAACTCGTCATAGGAGGGCCTTGATGTATCCCCCATCAATGACATGAAATGAGTAATAGATTTTGAAGGTGAAACGGAATATGATATAAGTTGGACTAAACACAGGGAAGGCCGACACAGAGAGAATGGACAACAACAGATGGCCGACTCAATAGATGTTTCAGATGAACTTCTCTTGAACATATAAATGACACGACCAATGATTTTTCAGCATTGAATCAGAGATGACACAGGGTATGACCTTGTAGCAAATCGAATGAGAGACAAATGGATTTCCCAAACTGGCTTCAAATAATGAATAGGGGGGTGTCATGTTCAAGAGCGACACTTACTGCCAATTAATATGAATACGAGAACACATCTCTTTCCCAAAATTTCCCCCACCATTTCTAGCGAGTACCTCTTTATTTTTACGCAAGCTTGAGGAGGATAACATATGCTTGTTGATATAAGCTCATCCTTCGGATGAGTCCTTCAGAGTATTTTTAATGAACCCTAGGAAGGAGTGGTTCGGTCCCATTACGGGTCTGTCGATGTTTGTTTAACGAGTCCAAAGATAGAAAAATCGAAGGTTTTTCATGATTATAGAGTCTGGAAAACACTTAAAAGAGAACTCTCTCAGTTCCTTTTTCATAAAATAGTTTGATGAGACCAAAAAAGAGATAAATTATCGCCCAACAGATGCTTTCTTCAAATACTTTAACGAGCGTGAAAATAGCAAGGTCGCTCGGCAATCTTTTCATGTTTAGAGAGTTTGAAAAGAGCTTAAAGGAGACTCCAGGGGGGTTCCTTTTTCGTATATCCTTGTTGAGCCCGAAAAAGTGATAAAAGTGTGCTCAATCGCGTTCTCATGTATTTTCGAGTGTGAGAACGGACAAAGACTAAGATCGAGGTTTTGTACAAAAACCATAAAAAACAATCAAAACATGTGATGAAGAAGAAAAATATATATCCACATCCCTGTGCATGAACATCAAAGTCATTATGCCTGCAAAATTCGTACTCAAAAAGACATTAGGCATTAGGTTTTAATAAATAAACTATTATAAAATCCAAAATTATGGTAAAAGTAAATATAAAGGGGTAAAAACTCTTTTTACCATAATCATTTTAACTTTACCAACATTTGAGCCCAAAAACCCCTCTTTTACCCTTGAACTTCGGCGTTCGATTGTGGGAGTTACGAGCATCCATTCAACAAACCGTCAGAGGCAGTGAGGTAAGCTCCTTGTCCTCTACCTTTTCATGGTTTGATTTTTCATTTTCATTGGCAAAAAACACAGTTTTGAGTTTGTTTTGGGGGTTATTGTTGTGCTCAACCATTCTCGCAGTCCAGCCACATGGGACCTGTGAGAATGCCCCATTCTTGCAGGTGAGCCCAAAGGTGCCTACGAGAACCTCACACTGTGCCTAAAGGGCACCTACGAGAACTGCCAAGTGGAATAATTTTTTAAAGTTTTCCTCAACGAGAAGATACCAAGTGTTGAATATAGCTATTAACTTTCTTCTTATGCTTCTTATGCAGGTATTTGGCCATCACCATGGTTCTGGAATGGAGTGAAAGGGAGCACAAAGAAGATGATGCCATTGCCAGAAATCATCCAACCACTATTGCCACTTTACGAGACTGTGGTCTTCTGAAGTTCTTTCGTATCCCAAGAATGAGGGCCCAAGTTAGGTTATTGGAGTACCTTGTGCATATGTGGGATCCCGATCAGCAAGTATTCCATGTAGGGGTCCACACATTGTCCTTGGATATTGAGGACATTTACTTCTTGACAGGACTGTCACAGTGTGGGTACCAGGCGAGTCTGAATGGTAGCAGAGGTGGTGGGCTGCCTATGAGTGAGTACCACCGCTTGCACTGTGTTCCAGAGGCAGAGAGGAGCAAAGGGAAAGTAGCTATTTGGGGAGTGCGAGATTTGACCCTCCGCACTATTTTGTTCACCATTGCTCATATGGCTGGGAGCGCCACTCCTCACATGGCTCTCCAGAGCTACTTTCAGTATGTGATAGAGTGTACTGAGCCTCGGGTTTTTAACTGGGCAGATGCAGTGCTTCGTAGAATGAAGAGACAGTTGACCAAATGCAGGCGAGGGTTCTTGTTAGTATCCAAATGAAGAAATTTAGGTACGGGTCTTTGTTAGTGTCCTTCTTTCTTGAGAGGGTTCCCTTGTTGAGGTTGCAGGTTAAGTGGGATTTACCGGCTCCAACAGATCCAAGAATGTTGAGATGGTGTCAGCTCATGGCCTGGCACGTAGCTGGACTAATTATCAAATATAATGATACCTTCTTCGACTGGTTGCGACCACAGATGTTGATGGTCGATGATTATGCTTATTCCGGGTTGGATTTCCAAGGAGATCCGGATTTGGTTTTGCCTGAGGGTGCTCAGTGGGGGGAACTTGGTAAGAAGTACACAATTTTTTTTCTTTTTAAATGTTTTTGTGAATTTTATCATATGCAAATGTTTTTTAATGTTCATCCAAGGTCTAAATACAAAATTCTTTTTGATGACACAGATGTGGGACCTTACCGAGATCCTGGTACTTCTCCTATTCAGCGACGAGGAGAGGTGGTGCCAAATCCACGATGGGACGTCAAAGATTATGAAGCGGTGGAACAAAACCTAGAGGGTTTGACAACAGATATTCTAGACATTCCTCTTGGAGAGGTTCCACGACGTTATCAGCATCATACAGTAGGAGTGTCTGAGTCCATTGGCCTACTGCTTTGTAGGGTTTCCCGGGAAGTCGTGTGTTACTGCGAACGTCATCCATGATGTCACTTTGTAGAAGCTATGAGCTTCAGATTTTGAAATTTTGGTCCTCGGACAGAACTTTTTTGTAAAAACTCTTTTAATCATTATATATACATATGGCTTCTACCGGTTTATCTTGTGTTGTGTGAAAATTGATGTGATTGATTTATAAATGACCCAAATGTCTGTCTAATACATAGTTAGCTAATGCATCAGTTAATGTATTTAGACATCTAGGAATATGTTGATATTCAATATAATCAAAATAATGTTCCAAGAGGCGAATTTGCAAATACACCCATAACAAAGTAGGACTTCGAATAGTATAGACATTACTTAACTGTAGTACTACGAGATGCGAATCGAGTCGCACAACCAAATGACGGATTCCGAATGAGATAGAATCAATCAATAATTCGATAACGATGCTATACTCTGCAATATTGTTGGTTGCACGACCGAGACACACACCTCATAAGGAGACAAGTTCGTTTGTAGGGGCATAAATTTCCCATGCAGTGGAAGCAAGGTTCTAAGTACTACGACTAGCGCCATCAGTGAAGCCAATGTAGGGTAGAAAAGACTCCGACATCTGGAAATAAAACACAATGTCACATAAAGGTAGAGACCAGATAACGACAAAAGCAAGCTACAGTAACACACAAGAAGTACGATACAATAAAAATACAGGTACTCGTGAACAGGTGATCTTATGCATAGTACTTCTTCAAGTACAACCCATTTCTGGGTTCACTCAAAGGGATACCATCGTAATCTACTAACTCATAAGCCCCTTTTTCCAACACTCGTCTAATGATATAAGGACCTCGCCACATGGCTTCGAATTTTCCAGCTCCTAGCATATCTCGATCTGGTTCATAGAGGAGAACGAGATCTCCTTCAGAGAAAATGAGAGGCTTGACATGTTTCTCGTATTGGGCCTTGACACATTTTTTCTGGGCTTCTATGACTAGGGTAGCATCGCGTTGAGTTTCTTCTAATTGCATAAGATACAATAGACGTTATTCCTCGGCAGAAGTGTTTGGTAGGAGTTCAACAGCTAGTTTTAAAGAGGGTATCTCGCATTCAATCAGGAGAATGGGTTCCAAACCATAGACTAACTGGAAAGGTATAAACCCAGTAGCGAACTTGACGGATGTCCGGTAAGCCCACAATGCCGAGAAAAACATTGTGTGCCAACTTGTTTTGTGAATCCCTATCATTCATTGGAGCATAGTTATGAGAACTTTGTTAATTGCTTCGACTTGGTCATTGGCTTGTGGATAATAGGGCGTTGAGTTTTCATGGCGAAGACCCAACTTTTTAGTAAGTTCAGACATCATGAAGTTTCGAAAGTGGCTACCGTGATCAGTGACGATAGCCTGAGGAACACCAAAACGGGCTATGATGTGATTAAAAATGAATAATGTTGCGATCTTTCCAGTGTTGTCAAATGTCGGCATCACCTTGGCCCATTTCGTAACGTAATCTACGGCTACAATAATGTATCCATGCCCCCCGGCTGAGTGGGGGTGACATGTCATGAAATCAATGCCCCATTTCGCAAAGGGACCAATAGAGACCACAGGGTGAAGAGGAGCGGGATGTGACCGTATCTTATGATTATAGGTCTAGCAAGCATGTCATTTTTGAACGGTGATGATGCAGTCGTTAAATAAAGAATGCCAAAAATACCCTACTCGTAAGATCTTTTGGGAAGTAGCATACCCAGACATATGACCACCACAGGCTCTAGAATGTTAGTCATTCAGAGCTTTCTCGGCTTCGTTGAACGTTAGGCAACGTAAAAAAACTAAGTCAATCCCCCAACGATAAAGAGTATCCTCGGGGATAATATATTGATGGGCTTGGTAGCGTATTCGACATCGGTCAGTACTAGACAAAGTTGGTCGGAAAGTCTGGGTTTGGAGATATATGATGATATCACCATACCAAAGATCATCAGTGCTAATGAGGAAAAGGGATTCATCGGGTAATGAATCAGCTGCTACATTTTCCGTTTCAGAATAGGGAAAGTTGCATATCAAATCAGCAAACACTAAGGACTTCTTGGACTTGGCGCGTTCGAATTCCAAGTCAAACTCCTGGAGTATCACGATCCATTTGGAGTATTTTCCCCCTAGCAATTGACGTGTGAGAATGTGTTGCATAGGGTTGCAGTGAGAAATCACTGTAGTCTTGCGAGAGAGGATATAGTGCCAGAAGCGTTTGATGGCTTGGACGACTGCCAAGGCCAGTTTTTTGACATGTAAATACTTGGTTTCGGTAGGCGTTAGAATTTGACTCAAGTAATAGATAAAATGTTTGTCGTTAGCATCATCCTCTTTGACGAGAACCATACCAATGGTGTAATCTGAGGCTACAAGGTAGAGGAAATAATCGCGAATGTAATCAAGGGGAAAAAGAAGTGGAGCACGTGTTAGGGACAATTTCAAAGCTTCAAAAGATTTGTTTGCGATGGTATCCCAGACGAACTCGGACCCATTTTTTAGGAGCTATGTAAATCCACGAGTTATCTCGACGTAATTTGGGATAAAACGACGAAGAAAGTTTGCTTTCCCCTGCAAACTTTGTAACTGACGAAGTGTAGAAGGAGGAGGGAGATTAAGGATCACCTCAACCTTTAAAGGATCTACCCTTCTCCCTTGACGTGAAACAATAAATCCTAGAAGTTGGCCAGACTCCACGCAGAAAACACACTTGTGAGGATTCAAACGTATATGGTAAAACCGACAGCGGACGAAAATGGCTCGGAGGTGGGTTGGATGATCGACTCGGTGCATTGAGTGAGTGGGTAAATCGTCCAGATATGGTTGCACGATGTGATTGATATCATGGAAGGCATAAGACATAGCGCATTGAAACGTTGCACCAGCGTTCTTGAGACCAAAGGGGAGTTTCCGATAGGCAAAAGTGCCCCAAGGAAAAATAAAAGCAGTCTTATGTTGATCCTCGAGAACAATGTTGATTTGATTATACCCGAAGAAACCATCCATCAGAGAGAAGATTTCACTTCCGGTGCAATCGTCGAAAATATGATCGACGAAGGGGGTAGGAAAGTTGTCTTTGGGACAAGCTTTGTTGTTATCCCTATAATCAACGCATACACAAATTGTGCCTTGTTTCTTATCGATCAAGACAAGATTGGAAACCTAGTCAGTGAGGGCCACAGGGTAAATAAAGCTGGCTTTGAGAAGTTTCTCGACTTTGAGTTTGATAGCAACCGCTTTATGTGGGTGGACTGGACGAAGGCATTGCCGGACGGGTTTAGCATCGGGGTATGTATTGATTTCATGTATAACAATGTCGGGTTCGATACCCGACATTTCTTCGTAGCTCCAAGTGAAGATGTTACAAAACTCTTTGAAAAGGGATGTGTAGGTGACAATTTCGTCAGGGGAACATGAAGCTCTGATATGGACATTTTTGACAATTCCAAGTTTGATGGATATGTCGTGGGGAATAGTGGGTGAGATATTGCTTAAGTTCCCTTTGGAAAACACATCATGTGTGGACTCGGGAACGGTTGAGATGACGACAATGGTCGACGGGGTCGAGAGCTATTGGTAGTTCTCAATGGTATGCTGCTCTAGGAAGAGGATGGAATGATGATGTCCATCGTCCCAAGGGATGTCCTCCATGATAGACATGATCATCTCGTCTGTGGGAAAAATGACATGAAAGGGATCTGGAGATAACTCACCAAGAGAGGAGGTAGAAGGGGTTGCCGATTGAATGGCCAGATAGGTAGATTCAACTGGACTTAATGACATTTCATCACCATAATGAAGATGATCTCCAGGGTCAGGTACCATCCATGGGTCGTGAGACACAGGAATTTCGTGAATCGAGGTAGAGATCATGTTGATTGAAGCAACGGACGAGCATGGAACATCGGGTGGTGGAATGGGGAAAGTACCCATTAACGAAGAGTCTTTGAGAAGGCCTACACCGACGTTCTCATAACCCAATGGGGTTTTAGCGATGAACGGTACATTGCCAGTACGGGTATCAGAGTTAAAGAAGGCTAATTGGTCGACGGTTACTACCTTCCCTTGATGTGGGAAACGTACCACAGGAAAAAGGGTCAACACAACTGCACACATGGAATCGATCCAGCTGCGGCCAAGCAGAAGATTGTAATCAAGAGGAGCTTCAAAGACTTCCACTTCGACTTGGACCGTTTTGCCTTCTAATGTGATTGGCAACGAAGGAAGGACACCATAGGGCTTAAAACCAGAGCCATTAAAGGCTTTGAGAGTTTTCTGGGATTCATTAAAAGAGGGAGAGCCAATGGATTTCTAGCAAGTAAGAGACATGACACACGTCAAGGCACCCTCATCGATAACGGTTTTACAAATGTTTTTGTCAGAGACAATCACTTGGATCTGTAACGTAAGTTTAGGGGGTAACCTGGGAATGTGATCTTCCAAGTCAAAAATTATTAAATTCGTATCCATCGGGTCAATTCCACCGATAGCTTTCAACAGTGCCTTCCGTTGTGTGGGACAACTTTGAAGGACTTCGAGGGCTGACATCGCATAAGGTGCTTGGGCCAGATCTTCAACAATGTTGTAGTTCTGGGCAGCACGAGCATGAGGATTGAAAGTCGATTTCCGAACGATGCCCTTTTGGGGGGGTTGAAGAACTATGTCGAGGCTCAGTCATTCGAGATGAAGAAGAATGTTGGTAGGTGGAGTCACGGGAGAGGGTTGTACCAATGAAGGAGGGGGGTCATCAACCTTCTCTTTAGAGGGAGAATAATATTTGGCTCGAGTGGTGAGTGCAATGTCGTTCTGCTTTGAATCGCCAGTACACATCAATACATAGGATGTAGTAGAAGGTGAGGGTTGGTCATGAATGACCAATTGATCTTGTTGTTGATATGGGAAGGGTTGGGACAAAACGACCAGAGCAGGTGGTTTGGGGGCTCCTTGAAGGAACTTAGTGACCTCGGCATGTCGTGGACAATCCTTCGTGTAGTGATCATCACCACAGATAAGACAGGGGTATCGAGGTTTGCGCTTATCCCTATCGTCAACAGGTGGAGTTTTGGTTCACTCTGCTTGAGAAGTATTTTTTTCCTCCTTATTCTTACCCCTTCCCTTTTTGGATTTGTTTTTACCGTCTGGGGTAGATTGAACTGCATTTACCTCAGAAGTCTTGCTGATGGGAGGGGTAGGAGATGGAGCATTTTGAACATTAGAAGAAGTAGGTTTGGGGGTGGTGCTTGAGGTGGAATGTGGTTGAGCATGGAAAGTGCCAATCACACCGTCGGCTGCATGAGAAGCAGTTGGAGTAGTTGAAGTGGCGGAAGTGGAAGGTCGAGGTGCGTCAGGTAGTAAGTTGTAAAGGGTACCCATTTGTGAGTAAAAAAGGTCAAGGAATTGAGCACAACTTATGGCCTGCTCCTCCGTGACTACTCCACCCATGGTGATGTCTCGACCAATGTCATTCACAAATGATTTTGTGAACCACTCAGCCAACAATTGATCAGGGAGTTTGAGTTTAATGAGGCGTCGTCTCCGTCGCCACTCATGAATGTGATCGGATATATGAGTGGCTTTGTTTTGTTTGAAAGAACTCAAAATCTCGGTCCCCGTTTCATAATGGATCAGTAACTGGTAGTGGGTGAGGAAAGCCATAGCTAGGGTGTTGAAGTCAGTGAAGAAACCTCGTGGTAATTCTATATAACACTTCGCAGCAGAACCTGTGAGGGTCTGTTGAAAAAGACGTAAACAAATAGAGTCATCCATCAACGAGTTGGATGAACACCAAAGGTGAAAAGTCATGACGTGATTGTTCGGGTCCTCTCCCGCTTTGCCGTCCAATTTAGGGATGTCCGATGGTAGCTTGGCTGGTATAGCAGGCCATTGGGGAGAGTGACGAATTGGATCATGTAAATTTCTCGACAAGTCCAGGAGATCCAAAGTGGCCAAGAAGGGTAACTGTCAATTCACATGTGGGTACTAGTGGCTTTGGGGAGGAAGCCCCGTTGGAAAACTAGTAGGACCATAAACAATATGCATATAATGTGAAGAACTAGGTAGATTCGATGGTGGTTGTAGAGGATAGTAGCTCATGGGATTGTATCCTTGAACAGGGATGTGAGTTTGAGCATTCGAGCCCCAAATGGGATTGGACGTACCTGGATATGGTTGGCCTATACTAGGGGGTATAACGGATGCAGCTGGAAGATGTTGCCCCCCAGTTGAGTGAGGAGTATGTTGTATCAACTGATTCCAATACTGGGCCAAGGATGGAGGTATGTTTTTTCCATAGGGTGGGGTCAGTAGGGTTTGTCCTCCAAACAGGGGTTGTGTTCCAATTAGGGGCAGTGTTCCAATTGGGGGTTGTGTTCCAATTGTGATTTGCGTTCTGATAGGAATTTTCCCACTTAGAGGGGGTTGAGTCAAACCTCCTTGGTGAAATTTTCCACCAACAAGAATCTGGTAATTTGGTGTGAATGAAGGAATAGTGCCACTAGGATTAATACTACCAGTAGAGGAAAAGAAAGGTCCTCCAAAAGGGGGTTGAGGAAGTGTTGAAATGAAATCGGGAAGAGAGTGCCCAAAAAAAGAGGGACCACCAGGAGTGTCGGAGGGGGTTTACAGAGGAGTTGAAATGGAAGCATTCAATGCACGGTATCCAGGCGATAGTGTCGGGGTCACACTGGGCATGAGAAATGTGCCAATGGGGGCTTGACTAACCGTGGTAATCCTGGTGTGAATACTCATAGTATCCTTGTAATGGGCCATTTCTATAGGGATGGTCAAGATGTGGTCAGATCATGGGGTGTCCATGCCAGGAAAATAATAAGCAGTAGTAAACGATACTGTGTCTGGGTTAGAGGTTTTGGAGAGCACAGGTGAGAGAGTGGTTTCAACGCCTGATCCTGCACCAAAAAGATCCTGTCTAAAAATGCCCGTAGACCAAAAAGAATCTTGGCTTTCTATTCCTGGAAAAGGTCCAACCGGTGATCCAGAAGACACAACAACTAAGTCTTCGGAAGAATTCACTCGCATAAACTGTCTCTCAGAATCAGGTTGAAGTCGAAAGTCCTCTCGAGTATTGGTAATTCAGAAATGTTCTAGAGAGTCAGTGCATTCCACTTGTGGCGTGGAAACATCTTGGACTTCACTCTGTTGAGGAGAGCCCTCAGGTGAGCTTGTAGGCAGGGGTCGAGAACCTTCCAAATGCTCTGGAGATAAACCCTACATTCTATGTGAACGACGTGGAGGATCTATTGTGAATGAGTTACAAACTTACGAAGAAAATCTTATGGTCAACTTAGGTAAACAAACAACACGCGCTAGTAAACAAAACCTAGGAAACAATACCAAGCAAACAAGACCTTCTAATTCTGAAGTCACTAGTTGGTGATGAAATCCAACGTCGCAACAATGAGACGAGAAGGGGATGGGCTAGGGTGGAAAATTTATGCTAACGACCTGCTTAACGGACTTACACCCTGGTGCAAGCTCCCACACATAATCGTCGGTATACCCTCCAAGGAGCTCGAGTGAGTTTGGCCAATGTCGATTCCAGGTACCATGAAGACTTGCCCCTTCAGAGTCACCTTGTGTAAGACCCTAGAAATGTAGGCCACTAAGGTTACCACCGACAACAATAAATCCTGGGGGGACAGTCGACAGTCCGATCCACACGCAAGGGTAGGGTATCTAGCCCGAAATCAACTCAAGAGGCTTGCACTCATCATTGTGGGTATACCTCCAAGTGACCCCCATAATACGTGCAATCTCTACACTGATATCAACAAAGCAGGGCGAGTAACTCTGTCAATATCAATGCGACCTCGTGTTTGACCCTTGTGTGAGAAGGGCTTCCCAGGAAAAAATGTTGTAAATGGAATTTGACACTCCTTAAAACAAGATGCTATTGTGTGTTTTGTGCTTTGGAGAGTGTATCTCTCTACCTATTCCAAAGCACTAGCCTAGCTAAATGTTGGTGTAATAGAGCCCTAGAAAAGAGTTACTAGTTAAATTTTACAATTGCGCAATGTTATTAAGGGCTGTTGTTACTCAAAGGAAACGTAGATGAAACTGATGTTGTATGAGACTCTGACGCAACGATGCATAGATAGGAATGAAATATATCAATTTTCGTTCAATGAATCCTATGTACGGGAGGGAAAAAGAAGTTTTCCGGACCAATCTTGAACTATGATACACAATTTCTCTTAAAATTCAATTGAAACGAATCATGCAATAATGACAATTCTCTATTGTTTCTTTTTCAATAATTTCAACAATTGATTTTCAATATTTTCGGAGACGAAAATGCTTTTGAAATAAAAAATGTTTTTACTTTTCAAAAAAGGATCTACACCATGATGGTGAAAGTGAGTAAAACCAAAGACAAATGAACAAGCAATAAACAAGAACCCAAACCAATCTTTCAATGGAAACAAAAATGACAAGCAGACCAAACTAGTATTTTCAATTGCATGAGAAAAGTAATCTTCCAAGTAATGAGCAAACGAGAAAGACAAAGACTCTCAAATTTCAACCGATCGTCGGTTCTTAACCAAACAAGCACTCAGATTCCAAAATCAGAGAGTATATCTTTGCCAAGAAAAGTCAAGAAATGAAAGTCGAGAAAATATGGACAGGAAGAGCCTTTGATTTCCTAAGACTGATCATGCACAAAATCCGAAGACAAGAAAACATCAACTAATGGTCCAAGAAGTTCTTTTCAGGAACCTATACTAATCTAGGCAGCTGAACATGCAAAAATCTTAAATCCAAAATTTTGAAAAGAGGGTTCGTAGGCTGTCAGTGTTACACAGTGCGAGAATGGGTCATTCTCACAGGCTAGCTTTGAGAAAAGTGTGACAACCTCGCACTGGACCTAAAAGAAAAGTGTGAACTCACAGTATTCTCGCAGGCCACAGTGGGGTTCAGTGCGAGAATGTTTGAAACTAAGCAAATTCTTGGAAAAAGACAAAAAATTCGAAGGGACTTCTAGACCTAGAGGGTCTATCAAGGTATCCTGAAGACTCAGAGATTGATAGGAATGGAGAAAGGTAAGGCAAGAGAAAATGGCCAAGGAAAAACACGAAAAACTACCAAGAAAATGGGTTCGATCCCCAGCGGAGTCGTCGATTTTGTTATCGGACTAATCGGTAGGTGCGGACACTAATAGATCTCCCTAGATCCACCTGGATCTAGAACAAAACAGGACAGGACATGACTCTTTCCCTAATTTATGACCATTGAATTAGCTAGTAGGGAGGAACAAGTAACATACCTTTGTATCACTTCCTAGGGTCTCTGTTTCTCCCGCTTCGCTTCGACGCTCTCGTGAGGTCAAGACCAAGACAACACAAACCAACCAAAGTGAAGATAGCAGAATATATTCAATCGTCAACTTATGTGTATGATCAAGGAATTACACAATAAAGTAAGAATGACTTTATGGGAAAAGGACATGCCGCTGTATCATATTAATCGAAAGTAGAAGATACAACTTGATCTCCTTGATGTCGCAAGATTCCTTTCGGTGGCTCTTGGTTCCAACACACACACTTGCTCGATCCTTGTATGAAGAATATCCAATTCCTCTTGATAGACTTGCTACAGTCTCCAAGCTCTTATTCAAGCTAGGATCTTCACACAATTCCTTCACCAATTCTCCAACTAATCTTGCTTAACCTTTTCCATGAGAATCCCATCAATATATAGGAGAGAATGAGATGGTTACTTCGATAAGAATGATCCCACAATATCAGGGAAACTAGTAAAAAGATAACCATTTGAATGCCAACCCATTCTCTAGAAGATTCCCTTCTAGAACCATCGAGACTTCATCTTTTTCCAAGCTTGAGAACAAGTTCGCACCCTATCTATGTAGCACAGTGCGAGAAGTTCGCACCCTAGTTGAAGGAAGCCTGCGAGAATGGGTCATTCTCACACCCTAGGATATGAGCAACCTGCGAACTCTCTTCAAAAATGTGTTTTTTGGGAAGAGATGAATGTCACTTTTCTCAGGAGAAGGTTCTTATTAGGAGCCTGAGTACACCATCATCAATACATCATCAATATGACCAAAATCATGGGTAACAGCATGGAACTAGTATGTCTACTACACTCGTTCCTCCTTTGTAACGTAGAATTATTTTATTCTTTTTTAAAGCTTTCCAAAATTATTGAAAAAGAAAAAAAAATCAAATATACCCCAAAAAGAGGAAGGGAAAAATATTTTCTTTTTGTTGGTAGCACAATGAGTCGCCCTTGGACAAAGCACATCCTTTCATTCGTTTTTCAATCTCTGGGATTTAAAACGACCTTAGGAAGCTATTCTTGCTACATATAATTGTGTCATCCTCCGTTTGGTTTTCCTTCCAAACATATGGAGAGTTTGTGTTGCCTCCTGCATCGTGAACTTATGTCAATTCCATGCTGCCTGAGTCTCATCATTTTTCGTGCTTTTGTCCAAGGGAAGTTTTACTAAAATTGAGTCGGCCCTTCTGCAGTTTGTCTCTTGTCCTCATGCCAGCCACCCCAAACAACCAACCAAGTCATTTCTCAAAATCAATGAGGTTCTCTGCCTGATCATTGAGATCCTCTTGTCTATTCCCGACGAGCCATCGAAGACCTCTGGGTAGTGAAGTTGTACACTGATATTACACTCCTACCCGAGTTTTGAAGATTTTGAAGTTGTTGCTTGAGCTCTAAAGAACTCATCTCAAGCCATCAGGCCTCATTGGCTTCTTGAAGATGGACACTATACATGTATATCTTTTGATTTTGAGATGTATATTTGTTTTGTACTGCTCGCGGCTACACTTTATATAGTTATATGACATGGATCTGCAGTGTATTTGATTGGCAACCATGATTTTATTTCATCTCGAACATGGGTATGCCTGCCTCCAAGGATGATTTTAAGGATGCAATTTTATTTTAAAATGTAGAAAATTTGGCGAACCTTACTAATCCTTCATATGACAACTATAATTGTTTGGCGATATTGTTGTAAAAATATTCAAATTTCTAAGTATTTTATATAGTTTTTATAAAATTTTGGCGATTTTTAAGGTAAAATAATTTTATCAATTAGAATTTGGGCGAATCACTTTTAAAATAGTGAATCTCATTTTTGGAAAAACCATGGAAAATTAGCCCATGAGCGAAATTTAGCCCCTAAAATCATCCTTGCCTGCCTCAGTGAGACAAATTTTTATTTTGCATACGAAACCTCCTAAACTCTGGTCCCTGGGCTCACTCGCTTCGTACATTGGTGAATATTTGTAATGTGTTTTGGCCATTAGATGCTATTCTGACCTCACACATTAGGGGGCATCTGTTATAACCCTAAACTACACCAGACATGCATACCTAGCATCGGGCCATATTATTTGATATCTTTGCCAAGCCATCACTGAACAACTCTTATAAAAACCATTGTTTTGAAGGTGTATGCTCCCTACACCACTACTGCCCACATACACACACTTGTTGCATCACTACAGATCACGCACACTCACAAAAAATTTCATTGAAAAGGGATACGGGTTTTTAGACCGTTACTTAATCAGTTGACCACCCATACCTAGTCACCCCAACCGTTACTATCTCTTTTGGCCTATAAAAGAAGGTGTTGGGGCCCCATTCCAAAGGGAACCATGAGAGAATAGAAACTCTGCCCATTTCAATATTCCCCCTTTGCCCCAATATTTTGCAACCACATTGTGAGTTTGAGCTAGAATTCCTTCTTCCTCCTTTGCAAATCATTGCCATTTCCCTAGAGAGAACTGAAGAGGAGAAGAATACGTGGAATCATTTGGTGCATGGTGAAGAGGATCCTAGGACCGAGTTCGAGGAGCAGTGATGGTCTCATGTTGTAAACAACTTTTATGAGATTAATATAAAGAAGTACTTTTTCCGTCCCTCAAAATGACGTCTTATATCTTTATGATTTGCTTACATGTCTTGTTTATGATGTCTAACCCACTAATCCATATGTACAATGCATGCTTGTAGTTTCTTTTTTTTCTTTTGGTGAATGGAGGTTAGCCTTGGGAGGAGACTTGCAGTTGGGAAACAACCAAGTGCAAAGGGATTGACACCAGACGTGGAGTTTAAGGTATGCCTATCGGATCCCTATACTTTGTCTTTTATGCATGATTGTGGGGTAATGTCAGGATAGTTGTAACGACCCTGCTTAAATAGATGTATATGATTATTAATTATAATTAATTTAATAATATAACTGTCCTAAAAGATTAACTAAATCATAATTATTTCTTAAAATAACATTAACTAATTAATTATTATTAATTAGTTATTCATGATTGTCAATGATTAATTTAAGTATTAATTAACTCATTAATTAATAAGGTAAATAAATAAAAGGAGGATAATAAATTATATTATTAAATTAAGTTATGTACCCGATAAGGGATAACATATTAACTACAAGGGATAAGATATTAAATAAAGGGGATAAGGGGCATTAACGTGAAAGGATAAGAAGGTAATAAATGGGTTAGGTAAGGAGTAAATGAGGCAGGGAGTCGGTGAAGGAGGGATATGGAGGGGAAGGAGGTTGACGGGAGGTCATTCTATGGGAGATGAGCGATTGATTTTGGGGGCTCTGGATTTGTAGAGAGGAGTGAAATTTTGGAGTGAGGATTATATCAGTCAGGCACCAGGGTTGCTGGAGGTTTTGGGCACGGGGGCCAAGATATCCATATGATATCCTGGAGCTAGGAAGTTACATAGTTGGCAGGGAGGAATTAGGTTTTGGCCAGTGTTTTACATTGCAGCAGCGGTCAAGAAGGTAAAGGACAGACAAAGGGTTATTAGCATTAGGTTCAGGTATTTAAAACTATGCAATTGTTTTTAATCTCTTATAAAATTTTATTATTATTGATAAATTTGTATGCGAATGTGATAAATTATAGAAATTCTTGAATTTTACTGCTATGTTATAAAATAAATGGTTGTTTAATTTATTCGGCCCCTACATTTGGTATCAGAGCCCTGGTTCAAAATATGGAACCAAGGGCCTACCTACCCACCCATAAATTTAAATAAACACTCCTATTTAGTTATAGTAAATCCCTAAATAAATGTATTAGGGTAAATATAAATTTGGGCCTTAAGGGCCAAGTTCCCAGCTCCAACTCCAGCTCCACCTAACCTGCAAACCAAACACAGACAATTTTTAGCAAATTTACATACTTACGGAATCCAAGAAAAGGGGAGAAACACTTATTGATAATTAGCACTTATAAGTGGATTTAACAATTTTGTAAACACTAAATATAAGTGGAGTTGAAAGGATCTCATGTGTGAGAGGAACATTAATCTAAGTACGCATAACAACAACCAATAATGTGAATATCAGTGGCCATTAAAGAGAACATGCATTAATAACTCTTTATGCTTAGAAAAGAAAAGAGAAGATACATCGATGTAATTAATTATAAATATCGGAACATAGTATAAGCATTAAATTGGAGGATTTATTATCCCAGCAGAGTAGTATGGCTTAAAAACCCCATGTTAGGTTCTGAGAGTTAACTTTCACAGATCAACACGGCCCACCCATATAAGCTAATATCCCTGCGACGCCAGGCACAACAAGTACCTTAAAAGCGCAACAGTTCCCATCCACTGTCGATTCAGACCATAGCGCCATTAATGAAGATAAGATATTTGGAGCCATGGGGATATATTCCCACACAGACTATGCAGCTCAAGCATTTCTCGCAAATTTTAGGTTTTGAGAGTTAAATTTCATAGGTTTAGCGATGTTTTTGATCAACAGCCTCATATTGGTCATGTACAACAACATGCATCCCCTACCCCTTTGCACATGTCCTGCAATTTCTGATACAGAGCAGAAAGATGGATTAAAAGGACAAAAGGATAGGCTCCAGTTGTCAACAATTAATGTCGTCTGAGCAACGACTATAAGAGAAACAATTAATGCCGTGGGAGCAAAGAAAACGGGTATGTAGATTCAGATTGGTGTCTTGCGTGACGTAAAGCGAAATGAACCAAAAAGCCGTGCCTATTGTGAGTCGTGTCAATGGTATGAATTGATAGGAATAACTTAGCGAGAACATAAACCAGTTTTGTCAACAAAACGGTCAGAAATTTGTACTTGTGTGGTTTGATCTTTTACTTCTCTCATCTAACGTAGAGCAATGACTATGTAGATTTAACATAAATTCATTTGATCTTTTACTTCTCTCATCTAACTAGAGCAACGACAATGAAGATTTAGACTGGTGTGTTGCGTCACGTAAAGCGAAATCAACCAAAAAGCCATACCGATTGTGAGTAGTTACAATACATTTATATATTTAAAACTACAATTTAAATAATAATAATAAAAATATGATTTCATTCACAATAAACTACAATTTAAATAATAAAAAAATATGATTTTATTTACAATTTTCTGAAGTGATAATGAAAAAAAAAAAAAATTCAAAAAAATCTCACAAACAAATTCGTAGTCTTAACAATAAATTACAAGTTGGGATTCTTTCCTTAAATAAGAAATATTCAACCTGCTAAGAAACATGGTAGGTGAATTATAATCCAACTCAAGAACCAACTTTACACCATAAATCTCATATGTAAGCATTTCTCCAAGCATAAAGCTAAAGAGCAAACATACCTTGTTCATTCCTGGCTGTAAAAACGATGAAACCGGTTTCATCCCCAACCAAGCACTCTGCAATACACAATTGACGAACCTGAGAACCATCTGGCCGGCCCTTTTGTAAAACCATATTCGCAGTGACAAACTTCACAGTCAAAGTATGACCACTAGTGCCTGGTCGCAGCGGGTCAACTTTGGTGAATACAGGTTTCCTCATCCCTGGCTTTGCCTCTGCCATAGATGACAAAGTTTCTAAATGATTTCCTTGGGTATCAGAATTCAAACTGCTCCAAAACCCTGTAAGAAATAGCAGAATCCACGCAAAATTAATGAGCAAAACAAGAAGCTCAATACCTTACAAATAGGCCTCAAAGCGACCAAATGAAACCGCGGTTTTTGCCTCAAACTTGTTACAGATGGTAAAATTATAGAAGGAAATGAAATAAAAATGCGTGCAGGTATAAGATAAGGTGGTAAAAATAGTCCGAGCGGATTCATTCAGGTGCAAATCCAATTCCAGCGCAAGATCCATAGCTACTAGTTATAGATTGAGATCCTGCAGCATACAAGCTAGTATTTTAGCCAGATTGAGACCCAGCATCAGTATAATTTGCTCGGGGTCCTTATTGCTCAGGAGATAAGTGAAACAACAGACCCAAGGACTTTCGCATGCCATACACATTGATCTCTACATCAAAATATTATCGAAGCACATGAGAATTCCACTTAAATAAATATTCCACTACCTTTGCCTTTGTCTTTGTTGCCATTATTATTGAGGAAACGATTTGATGTCCGTTCGACCATTCATGCCCCATTTGAATGCTAGTTGATTCGTTTGAAATGGATGAGAATGCACCAAATAAAGATTTCAGTAAGGGCAAAGTCAATGGCAGCGATAGGGAAACCCCAACATTCATTCAAGAGAAGAAGCACGCAACAATGCTCAAACACCTCGCAGATCTGAACAACGCTCGTCTTCAACAATCCCAATCACGTAAATTGGAAACCCTATCTACCCCCATATTCGAATCAGTTGATTTATTCTTGAAAGGTTTCTCGAAGACCAAACAGAAAATCCAGAAACTGTTAGATGAATTTCATGAAGAAACAAGCCCTCAAGAGAAAACCCTCCTGAAATCAGGCTTAGAGACCCTAGCTTTAGATATCAATGGCCTTGAAAAGCTAGTTTTTGTGAATTCATATTTCTTGCCCTCATATGAGGTACGCAGTGCCCAACAATGGTCGAGGAGCTGCACAAACGCAAAACGTAATACACAGTGCTCATAGACGGGCATTGAGCCTATCGAGAGGGACAGATCAAAGTAGAGAGGCGGCAGAGGAAGGACGCGGAAGTGAAGGACGCTGAAGTGAAGGACGCGTTTAAGGTTGGGAGAGATAGGTGTTTGGTACTGAGAGCCGGAGGCCGGGCACGTGGGCCTCATGCCAGAAGCCCGACCTTAAAGGCTGCCAGATAATGCCTGCACATTAAACTCTCGCCATTATATTTTTTTTATATTAATGTTTAGTTTAATAGTTTATTTAAAAATATTAATACGCCCTTTTGAATAATTAAATTTTCATTTTTTTTATTTTTTATTTTGATTAAATTTTGGTTTTATAATTTATTTAAAAAAATATAGATATATATATAATTATAAGTTTTAATTTAAATAATTTAATAATATAGGGCTAAGAAAAATTTATGGAGTCCGCGAGGATCGAACCCCGGACCTCCCCACCGGTCAAGTCTTTACAAAGTCCGTCCTGCCAACGCACCACACGATGTGACTTTTACAAATAAATTCACATATAAATACTTTAATTGTCATACCCAAGACCACCCACCAAGCGAAGCATCTTAAGAAGAACACTAACGTCGAAAGGTACATAGCACTGGTGAACGCCGAAATGTGGCTGGCAGTTGGGGATAATTGTTTAGATGTCACAGTTTAATCCTATTTAATCATTAAACGTGGTAATTATATAACCTTACAACATTTTTTTTAT
>ML782797.1:542269-585618 GCA_009831015.1 Picea engelmannii
AGTAATTAAAGGATTTCTCAAACAATTGATTGGTTTGTTGTCTTTTATAAAAGACTAGTCTTGTTGACTGGATTGGATGCATACATAAATTACTAAAGGATGACAGTTTTGATTATTAGTACATGCACGAGATTTGCATGTACCAGCTACACATGCATTTCTTGTACATATACACTAGTATGTATGAGTTTTCTTGACTTACTTACTGATAATGTCAGTTAATTGTTATGAATGTGTGAACCGTGTTTCTTTTCCTTTTACCATAATATACCTTAACTTCGGGATGAAGTTTCCTGAAGGGTGGGTGTATGTAACGACCCTGCTTAAATAGATGTATATGATTATTAATTATAATTAATTTAATAATATAACTGTCCTAAAAGATTAGCTAAACCATAATTATTTCTTAAAATAACATTAACTAATTAATTATTATTAATTAGTTATTCATGATTGTCAATGATTAATTTAAGTATTAATTAACTCATTAATTAATAAGGTAAATAAATAAAAGGAGGATAATAAATTATATTATTAAATTAAGTTACATACCCGATAAGGGATAACATATTAACTACAAGGGATAAGATATTAAATAAAGGGGATAAGGGGCATTAACGGGAAAGGATAAGAAGGTAATAAATGGGTTAGGTAGGGAGTAAATGAGGCGGGGAGTCGGTGAAGGAGGGATATGGAGGGGAAGGAGGTTGACGGGAGGTCATTCTACGAGAGATGAACGATTGATTTTGGGGGCTTTGGATTTGCAGAGAGGAGTGAAATTTTGGAGTGAGGATTATATCAGTCAGGCACCAGGGTTGTTGGAGGTTTTGGGCACGGGGGCCAGGATATCCATATGATATCCTGGAGCTAGGAAGTTACCTAGTTGGCAGGGAGGAATTAGGTTTTGGGCAGTGTTTTACAGTGCAAAAGCGGTCAAGAAGGTAAAGGACAAACAAAGGGTTATTAACATCAGGTTCAGGTATTTAAAACTATGCAATTGTTTTTAATCTCTTATAAAATTTTATTATTATTGATAAATTTGTATGCGAATGTGCTAAATTATAGAAATTCTTGAATTTTACTGCTATGTTATAAAATAAATCGTTGTTTAATTTATTCGGCCCCTACAATAGTTGATAAAAAGTAGGAGACTTTAGACGGTTAGCTTTGCCTACACTTTAGAACCCTGGTGTAGTCCATAGAGGGGTTTTCCCGCTATAGCACCTAATGTTGGCTTTCACTTGTTGTTGTTGAACCATTTTCTTATGAATTCCTACCAGTTGTTATCCTTTCAATTTGTTCCTTTGCGACTCAACACCTTTATCCCTAGAGGAGACATTCCATTGAGTGTCCTTATCCTACAGATGCTTCCCTACATTGAGCGTAGGTATGTTCCTTGTGCTATGAAACTAATTTTCTTTCTAGCGACACATGTTTCCTCCACTGTACTATAAAATTATTTTATTACTTTTCGGGCTTTAATAACATGAAAAAGACAAAAAAATAAAAAAGAAGGGGGGGAAGCGTTTATATTTTTGTTGGAAAAAGTCCCGTCACCCTTGAACAAAGAACAATGTTTGAGTCATTGTCTCAATATTTTGTGTTTAGTATGGATTTAGGATACCTTGTCTCATTTTTTAGTATAATATCCTCTGGTTGGTTATTATTCTAACAATATGGAGCATTTGATGATTATTCCTGTATCATGAATGTATCCCAATTTATAATCCATGTTTTCTAATTCACATAATGTGTTGTGCTTTTGTTCAAGGGAAGTTTTATCCTAAGTCGACGATTCTGCAAAAAGTATTTCACCTTTCAAGTCAACCTTCTTGTTTCATTCAAGTATGTCTCAATCTCACAAGTATATTTATACTTTGCTTGTGCTAGTATAGAAGGTCCCCATTGAGTTCTTGTTGGTGGGTCTACTCTTATCGACTCTAACACATTTCTCTGAGAGTATGACCTATATTTTCAACTTGGGACCATTTCCATCAATGATAGGTGACCTTGCACTCAGTAGATGACAAACCATCATTGGTCATTAATTCATTGGTTTCCCTTGTGTTCAATTTCAACAATAATTATCACACATAGGGATTCGTGTGGTACCTTGGTTTCCATTTGACCCCATTGGTGGATTCCTTGTCTTTGTCGATAGTATTTATCATTAGATACTATTCATAGATTCTATTCCATGTGGTATTCCATTTGGTGCATGCCGAAGGCATACCTCAGTGTGGTCCTTACAATATATTCATCTGAGTCCTTCCAAAAATTTGGCCTTCTGCTATCCCTCATGCTAGATGATGGAGGATTCCTTAATTCCTTCCCTTCAATAGATCTCTTCCTATCGAATTCAACACATATTTATCTCGGATATGGATCTAGATTTATTTTCGATACCTTGCGGCTTGCAGTCATCAATGGTAGGTTCCCTCGCTATTTATAGTGGGAAGTAGTAAATGTCCCCTGATCAATAGATTCTACCAGGTGTTCGACACCATCTCATTTATTCACACTTGTTAGATTCTACCATGGTACCTTGATGCTCATTATCATCATCGGTGGGTAATCTCGTGTTTGTTAATGATATACATAAATGAAAAATAATCAAAAGGTGTTTCACTGTGTTTGACCCTAACACATATATTCACATAGTGTATACTCGTACCACAACAGATCGCTTTGAATACTTCGGGTGAAGTACGTGCATCACGTATTTTATGCTCCTACCTGACATATATTGAGTGTACCACCCCATAGACATTGGTACTTGAAGAGGATCATTTTTTTCACTTCATTGTTTCCAGATATCCTCTATTTTGATTTTGAGACATAGGTCCACTATGTATCCATGTGTGCCTATGATCTAATTTTTCATGGATCCACTATGTATTCCTCATGGCCATGATTTATACTTTATATATATCACATGTATCCACTTTGTATTATTCGTGGACATGGGGATTAGTCATACTTTCATATATTCCATGGATCCGTAGTGTACTTTATTTGGCGACCATGCTTAAATCACTCATGAGCATGGGTATGCCCGACTTGGAAAGAGAATACTCTTACTTGATCTCTATTGAAGGTTTCTATTCTTGGATTAGTTGTTCAGGAACCTTCATTGGATCTACTTCAATTCATCCTTTCATCTCATATTTATAATGTATTTCGGCCATCAATTGAACTTCTAACCTCACACATTAGGGGGCATTTGTTATACCACAAATTACCACATCAATTGCATTTGTGAGATTGCTTAGTCCTTTTACCTAGATTGCAAACTTAAATTCCATAAAAATCACTTAAAAAACAATATTTTTGTTTCCATCTGTGAGTCACCCATGTGTAAACCATGGATGTCCATGATTTTCTAGTTTGCAACTCATGGATGCCCTCAAAAAATATGAAAAAATAAAATATTCCACATTTTCGAGAGGAATTTTCAGTTGGGCTCGTTCCCAAACTTCCCCTTGCCCATACACAACATAATAAAATCACCTCAACCCCTTGAGGATGGTATACAGGCACCTATGAGGGCATGGATGAGGAGGACATACTTGATGCAATATTGTGCTGACAGTTTTGTAATCTTACCTCATTCCCTGATCCTCTGAGTAACATCCCTATTTTGGAAACTCATTTTCCATCATTCCTTCCTTCCATATATATGACCATAGGGTGTTTCTATCCCTTTTGGGTCATCCAAGGAAGAGTCATCCTACAGAGTTGATGCCTGAAGGACCAGTGGAGGAACCTAGGCAGTTGGCTTCGAGGTAGTTCCAGTGGTTAGAGTTTGTTTGTAACTACTACTCATATTGTTTTCAATAAAAGAGTTATCTTTCCCTCCATATTTGTGTAATATTTCTCAATATATTTGTATATTCTTACTTTCTTTACATATCTAAATTTTCTTATTAAATGTATGACTTGTTTTCATAACTGCTTGGTGGTAGAATAGGTTGGATATCCTTTTTCATAATGATACTGAGAGATATTAGGAGCGAATTAAAGGTTGAGAATGAGGAAATACATCAAGCGATATGATACAATGTGTGACTTCTTCTCTTCTCTCTTTCAAAAGTAGTTATTTGATTACCAGTTTGTATGTATGAGGGTAGGGTTTGTATTTTGAATACGGTCAGGTTTTGTTGTGACATGACCCAAGGTCACAGGGAAAAATCACATAAACATAGAGAAATATCATAATGGTTCTACTTCGGCCTAGTGGGTCAGATAGTTGGTAGAAGTGATGATATACCTTTCTTTCGAGTGCTTGGATGGTGGATTAATCAGTACTATTAAATAAATTTCCCATTTCTCAAATGTTTGAAGAGCCCAAATAGGATGTAAGGGAAACTCATCCTTGTACAATGATTTACCAACCCTTTGACAAACATCACAGGACATGGAATAATCTTTGGCATATTTGTAGACCATCGATCACCATCAACCTTCTTGTAATATCGTTTGGGTGGTCACTTTCCCTTCGACATGTCCTTTAGTAGCTCCACAGTTGCATTCCCACAAGATCGCTGACCGTTCATGGTCAAATACACATCGTCAAAGGATGCTATCCAATCCAAATTTATACAAATAACCTAATATTAACTGATAATCAACAACACGAACCACCATATTCCTCTTTTGAGTTGCATAACACCCATGAGGCATAGTACCAATACTGAGAAACAATGCAATGTAATAAAGATAATTAGGGATAACCTCAATCGTAAGGAGATCATCATTAGGGAGATGATCATCAACAACTCCACCACTCTTTCCCGATTCTAATCAATATATATAGTCAGGACCAACATTTGATTTTCCTGGCTTGACAATGAATTTGAAGGAAAATTCCTGAAAAAACAACAACCACCTACAAATTTTTCCTTCTAGCACATGCTTATTAACCATACATTTCAAATCAAAATGATCAGTAATGAATTTAAAATGTCCTCCTAACAAATAATGTCTAAAATTTTTCAAAGAATAAACCATAACTAAACCTTCCCTTTTAGTGGTAATGTAGTTGCGCTTAGCTTGAGAAAGCTTCCTGCTAGCAAAGTAGATTGGATGATCTAGGTTTCCTTCACCAGGTTGCATAAGTATTGCACCCAAAGCAATACTAGAAGCACCAATGTGTACATGGAATTACTCATTCCGATTCAAATAGATGAGAATGGGGGAAATGCTCAACTTTTCTTTGAGGGTTTCAAAAGCTTGATCACCCTTTGGATTCCAACTAAATACTTCAAATTTCTTCAGCAATTTCTCCAACAGGGCAGTGATGCTTGCATAATTTGTGACAAATATGTGGTAGTATCTAGTGTGGTCCAACATTGATCAATTTTTTTTATCACTCATAGGGGGGGAGATATTAATGATCACAACAACCTTTGCAGGATCAACTAAAACTCCTTCTTTGCATACTATATGGCCTAACAAATTTCCAAATGGTACATAAAAAATACACTTCTTTAGGTTTAAATAAATCTATAGCTTTCTGCAATGATCAAACATTAGTCAAAGTAGACTTATGTACTCCTTCAATAGGTTGTACATGGTCCATTCATCCATATACACTTCAAGGAATTTATGCATAAAGTCACGAAATGAAGCAATAACTATGTGAGAGAAAACAATTGGGGTGTTCTTCAACCCAAAAGGCATAACATTATAAGAAAAAGAACCCCATTTTGTAGTGAAGGTAGTCTTTCTTTTATCCTCTTCCACAATTCTAACCTAATGGTAGCATGAGAATCCATCTGTAAAAGAATAGGTTTCATTTCCCACTACTTGATCAAGGAATTCATCACTAAAGGGGGTAGGAAAAGGGTCATGTAGACAACATGAGTTCAAACTCGTGTAATCCACGAAAACTCTTATATCATTAGTACCCTTCTTTCTCTAGATTACAATAGGACTGATCCACTCAACCTCATCCAAAGGGAAAATTATCTTGGTTGCTAACATTCGATCAATATCTTTCTTAACCTTACTCTTGAATCAAAAATTTAAATGGTATGTTATATGTTTAACAGGATTAGAATCAGGTTTTAATTCAATCCTCATCCCCCCCAACTCTCCCTTAATCCCCTTTAGTTATGAAAAACTCTTAGGAAAGATATCCTCATACTCCTGCAATAGATTCTGTATGTCCATCATAGTTTTTTCATCCCAATAATCACCTATGGACACCATATTAGGATGTTGATCACTTTCTATATTTACTTTCTGCAACTTCGTAGGTTGGGTGTATGAGTTGTTGATATCACTTGATAAGATATCCTTGATTTCTCTTGTTCCAGTGGATTCCTGGAAGGTTAAATTTCTAAGTTCTCCAAGTCCTTTGGATATTCAGGGTCCTTATTAACTTTACTACAATCCATGGGTACTCTCATAGGGGATTTATATAGGCTATATTCAAGCAAGTGTTCATGCTAAGAGAAAACTCTAAGTGGATATTTAGGCTTAAACTTAGTACTAAAAAACATATTCTTAATTTTTTGGAGCACAACTGTGATTTCGGGAGTCTTAACAAAGAATACGAAATCATGGTGGAAATGATTCTAAAGTGTCTTCCAACACACTATTTGTCTTCTTGTTTTTTCATGAACATACCAATATTTGGGAATCATCCCTAGAGAATGAAATAAGTGATGTGTCCATAGAGAGGATGGGAGTTGGTAAAACTACCACACTTTTAGACAATGTTCAATGTGGCAACTGGGTTAGATCGACCATCATACATCTCCAAAGATAATAATTGACTCTTCTTCTTATGATCTTGTCCCAACTATGGTATTTGTGTTAGTGAAAGAAATTGATGTCTTATAATGAGCTTGACTTCGTCCCAAGTGGACATAGTTTCTTTATGAGTATCCCACCACCTGGATGGTGAAGATTTCAGGGCTAGGTCAAGTGCTAAGTGTCTATGTTCTGTCGCAACCCGACCTTCCATATTAATGAGAAAAATATATAAATATTAGGTACCATCATATGTTGGACATTCCCTGATCTATGTTCCAATCCACCTTACTGCTCAAAAAGTTGCAGAATTCCTTGAAAAGTTCTCGTACTTTCCTTATTTCCAGTTTTCCCAAGAAGCTTCAGAGTATTCATCCATAGAATGAATGCTTCACCAACTTATGGATCCATATACACTTGGGTTAATATAATCTACTTAGTTACCTGTGGTCATAGTGTAGAGTTGATCTAGAGCATCATGTTCCATACTCTCATCTGCTGGGTCACTATACCGTGGACTTGATACAGGTCTAGAGGTTGGGTTACTTTCATGCCATCATATTCAAAGGTCATAATTTATTTATTAATATATATTATAGCATAATTATCATAGGCCCAGTCAATGCCTAATAGAGTTGGGTATGGATATTTTACCCCCATTATTTTGATAATTTCAAAGTCTTCTACTATTTTGAAACCGACCAAATCCACTTCAACATTTTGAATCTTTCCTACTAGATGGAATGGAATTTTTTTTAGGTGGCATGGCCACCTAAAAAAAATTCCATTCCATATATACATATAACTTCAAATAGACAAATATATTCTGCAATACAAAAATTCATGCAGAAATAATAGTAAAACTATACATGCAGCATACACAAGCATAACCCATAAACATAAACACATATATAAATACACAACATGTAAATTAACACACAATTGATACTTATCTTTGATATAATACCACCAACTACGTGCAGACCTTCCACGGTCCCCCTGGCCTTAGACCACGTTGCTCAGAACTCTCAACAGTGGGTCACCCTCAAGTTGGGACTAAACTCCACCCGAGTAAAGGGATTCCTATCTAGGTTGATGTATCTCAGACAACAAGATCAACTCCGTCATGTTCCAACTCAAACTAACAACCTACAGTCTGTCATTCCCCACATGGCTATCCCACCCCAAGAAATGTGCCCCTTAACTACTCAATAGTCCTTCGACTACCCCACTTCCCTTCCAGGGATTCAAAAACATGCCAGACATGAAGTCTCATAGAACTGTAGCTGCAATTGGTATCCATCAAGAAATCAATTCCCTACAATTCTCTCACCTGGAGAGAGTTTCTCATGGGCCTGACAACCCGCCTCTTCAATCCATGGGCCTAACAACCTGCCTCTTAAAACCCACAGACTTGACAACCCGCTTCTTCAATCCATCTCTTAAGTCAACCAGGTATAGGTGATGGCAACAAAAAATTTCAAGGTAAGTGTAGGTGATGGAAACAACTTCCTTCAGGTAATATGTAGTACTGGCTCGGGTAAGGTACATTACTTTCCCAAGTAAGTTATAGGGCACTGCTCATAACATGAAGGATATGGGTTCACTACTGAAGGTGTTCATGATGCATGGAGAGGTTTGAATGATGGACATAATCACTAAATCAAATCTGAATCCCCTAGCTGGGTGAATGGCTCAAGCACTAAGGCCAAACTCTTTGCATGCATGACCCAAATTGGACACTTGTCAAGTTGAGAGCCACTTTGGCCCACTTGTATCCATATTCAAAACTTAGGATAAAATAATTATCCCCACCTTAGTATTTAGGAATAATATTATAATATTCCTTTGGAATTAATCCCTCTATCTTAACCCCCTATATAGGATCTTATCCCCCCCCCTTTTCCCTTCCTAGTGGAGTTTAGTCCCCCATACTCTTTTATCGTGGTTGGTCTACACACAGTGATGTATTTTATTAATTATATGAGTGTTTACATACACCAAAAATAGGTTCATTGGCCTTTAGCATCTAGGATATCCATCCTAATAACCAGATAATCCTTCTGGATTATAATAACCTGACTCACCATCCTATAAAACATATTTACATTTACAGTTGGGGTTCAGCCTAGGGGTATTACATTTCCCTCCACTTATTTATGCATTTTCCTTAGTGCATTATATACCATGTACAATTCAAAATTATTCAAAAAGCTCCAAGCCTTCATTATTGGAAGCTTGTTATCCACCTAGTTCTCTACTTTCAAGCACCAATTCTTGTATTCATACTATAATTGGAAGTCATTTTCTCTATTCCATAGATCTTCTTTTGGAAATAATTTCAGCTCACTATTCCATTTGACACATCCTCGTTATGACAACTACCATGCCATACACACTCTTGAGTTACCTCTTCCTTGTTGCACTCACCCTTCTAGGCTCATGTATCCCTTCACTGCTACACATTCCTTCAACGACCCATCTTTCCAAGGCTTTCACACACAAGGAAAGAGCCAACTCATTATTAGAACCCCACCAAGGTTCTACATTTATAGGGATCCAGTGTCTCCAACAATAATTGTTCTTCCCAAGCATTCCAACTTTAGTCAATATTATCTCATTTGCATCACACACATATAGTCATCATGAGAGATCATTATAAAAATTCATTTATAAACTCAAACTTATTTCATAAGGAATTCAACTTTTCCCCAAAATATGAAATTCTATCTCATAAGTTTTCATCATTGTTGCAATAGTAGGATGCAATCTTCGTTATGGATTTCAGCAGCACCATATTGAATACCACTTTTCCTGCAATGCTTCCATCTTGCATTGAGCCAACAAATTATTAGTATTTCCTGTAAATTATACTTTTATTGCAATATGTACCAAAACCTTACAAAGTGATCTTAGAATTGTCTACACTTATCAATTCAATCACCACTATTAAACAATTTATTAAATAGAATGAAATAGCATTCTATGCATATGCATGTTCACAATTAATATCAGTAAGTTCATTACTCTATTTTCTGAACAGAAATTCCCTGTAGTCAATGCTCATGTGACTACTTGACTTGCAACTTTCCTATTGCAATGTCTAACAACTCTTGAAATGTTCTCAACTCCATGAGTTTGTAACATTTCAGCTGTTAGTATAATTATTTCCATTCAATAACATATATGCATGCACTCACAAAACACATTCAACAATGCATTTAAGTATACAATTCTATCATGCATAAGTGAAACTCTACTACTTACTAGGCATGAGTGAAACTCTCAATGCATATCTATTCAATGCACCTTTGCATTTATTTTCAGAATTCTCTATATCTAAGTCATGTATCTCACCACTGGTAAATTGGAAGTCTCGCCAGTGCCTTGAAACATTCTCCATACACTTCCTATTTTCCTTTCAATTATTTGGATGCATTCCTTTTCGAACCGAACACTACACCAAGAATATAATTATGTGGTGTTCATTAGTGTTATAAAAAAGGTTTCAATCCAAATATTATTTAGAATTAGGAAGTTCATTGGATATTTGTGTGGTATGTATCCTTTCCATAAGCATAATTTTCCATAACGAACCATGTCATGGTATCATACATGACTATCTTTTCTAGCATCCATTCCTATAATAGGTTCATACCTTTTATTGCCTTGGTTATTATCTCATAACCAAGTTAACATGAAATACTACTATGTCATTATATGCATTCAAAATATAAGAAGCTTTGATAATTATTACATGCATCCAACCTTTACCACACTTAGTGGTATTTTTCCCATTAATGCATTCAAATAATACCATAACATGATTTTATAAAATAACTCTGGCTGAGGGAATTCTTACCTAAATTCCATTCAACAATTATGCAACATAATTTTATAAAATACATACTTGCATAGCTTTCATTAAATAAATTTGATGCTACCTGATTAGCTGATGATAGTAGAAGCTCCCATGCCTCTTTTATTAGTCTTATAATCAACACTTCAGCTTTATGTTGCTTCCTTCCATATGCAACAACATCATCAGTAACACTTGCAAACATGCAATAATTCTCTCTTTCCAATTCATATTTGTATGCACTAGTAATGAGTCATTATCATTCTCCTAAAAACATTTGCATGTCAATTTCTTGTACTATGTATGGTTTTCCAAAAAAAAATAACATGTTTGTTGCTACAATAATGGCATCAACCTCTTTCTTCCTGTATCTCTTTTCTTTGTTGTTCCTATAAGTCTTCCATTCTTTCCTGGATTCCTGAATCTTCTTGTGTCCTCACTGTAAACACTGCACATGAATATTTCTGCACTGAGTACTTTCTAGCCAAATCACTCTTGGTTGCTTTTGCATTTCCAACCAAATACCGTGTTGATATTAAATTTCATCATGTATCATTTTATGGATCCTTCTAACCCAACACATACTTGAACAAATTACATTTCTATCCATTCTCTCTCATTGACTTTAGATCTTCACTCTCCATTTACCTATCTAGACCAAACTGGTTCAACCTTTCCTTGACTGAACACTTCAACACTTGGATTTTCTTAATGAACCATTAATTTCTCCTGTCCTGACCCATCTGATTTTAACATGACTTGCATAATCAACTTATATTATGCCATATTGATGCACCTATTCCTTTTTATCCATGTTTGATTTCTTTTGGACTAACATCCCAACATACCCTGTCAATGCACTCATCTCTTGGGAATGTACTCAATAATGCTTTCCATTGTTTTCACAGTTCCCCAAATGTTGCAGGAGACTATGTATAAATTGGTTTCCATCTATTGGTACATTTTAACTATTTAATTTACTCATGAACTTCACCCAGTCTCTAATATATTTATCTTTGAGTAATTCCTATGTTAGGAGTTTTTATTGCATCATTCTAGATCCAATATTTCCATATTATATTTTTTTATTCTTTAACCAACACTCCTTACTTATGTGCATCTTCATTCCTTTGCCCTTGAAGTGATTTACTTCATACCATGATTTTACTGTGCACTTTGATAATAATAATGGAAGTGCTATCTCCAAATATAATCCTTGTTTCTCTTTATCAAAAAAAAATACCATTTTAACCTTTCAATATTTTAGAGCAGATATTCCCACACTCTATTTCCTTATCTGTACATTGGAATCCTTTAGAGTGAATGAAATTTCACTACATCATTCACTAAATGATCTACTCTTATACCCAAATTCCATTGAGCACTCTGATTAACATGAGTGGATTTCCTGTAGTAGATTCCCAAAACTTCATGGTTGCACCTAGATTCATATCTTAACATTCTTTAGTCTTGACCTTTGATCATCTTGTGAAATATTCTTGACATAAAATTTTGTCCTTGAATTCCTCGGCTCCTTCTTGATACCTGTTGGCCCTTGGTCATGTATTAAGGAAGAAATTGAATATTAAGGAATAAGAAAGACAAAGTATGAAGTGCGCGGAAGGCACACAAACTAAGGAAGGGTCGAAGTGGTTAAAGAAGCATAAAGGAAGGAGAGAAGTAAAGGAAATAAATCCTTTGAAAGCGAATATCAAGGAAGATAGATCGTGGACAAGTTAGCAAGTGGAAGAATACACTAATGGGTTCTTAGGAGAACCTCATAGAGAAAAAGGAAGAACAGGTTGGCGAATTCCTTAAAATGCAGGTTATGTGGACCTAGGGTTTTGGCACCTGGACTTTGGTCTAGGGTTTCTAAGAGTCATAGAATGATAAATAGAGGTCTATAAGAGTTGAGAAGCAAGTGATAATAATGTTGAAATGTAAAAGTGTTATTTCTTAGAGAATTATTATATTTTGGGTCTTCAGCTGGGTGCAAAGATCGACTCTGCAGTTGGGTGCATAGGGTTTGGAGATAAAGAGGAGAGAGAGAAGGATCTGCAGCTAAGTGTGCAGATAGAATTGTATATTTTCATATATTTTATCAATAAACACAGTTCTTTGGATGTATCCCTAGGGAGAGGGTGAAACACATAAATTTTGTTGATCCAAGTGGTTGATGCTTTGTTATTTACAATTTTTTATATTGTTACTGCACTCTTATTTTTCCTGTTGAAGATAAGAACATATAACTAACTTCATGTTGTTAAGCATACTACTGTTAAGAATCTCTATATTGTTTTTTGTTGTTTTTTAGGAATCATCTTACATTTCCTCTAGTTGTAGACACCTATGTCCTGCAACCCCCCTATCACTACTTTGCGTGAGACTTCATCTGCTTAGCAGGTGTTTCTGAAAGGGCCAATAGTTAGTGTTTGTTGGTGCGCTGTTAGAGTTGAACCCTGGGTCTACCCCTATGCCAAAAAATGGTTCTGTTTCCAGGACCGATATCTTCTTAAGGGAATGTCAAGGTTGTTTCCATCGAAGATAGATATTCAGAATTGGATAGAAGAACAAGAAAGGGACTTCACCGAAGATCAGAAAAAGAACCCTAGAATTAGTATAGAAGACTAGTTAGGAAGGTATGAGTTGTTATCCAGACTAGTAGACACTCAGTTTGAAATCAGATCTAGACCACCTGTGGTTTGGACATCGACGCTGATTAAGAAGTTCAAGAAAATTGATAACGTTGTATCAAGGGTAGTGGATCTTTTGTTTGACAACACTATTGGAGGGTACATTACTAAATTTGATATTGACAGAGTGGAATCATATAATCAAGCAGAGAGGTATTTCTTCAAGCGACCTAGAGGAAAGTTTCTACACTTTTTAAAGTTGAAGATTAAGATGTTATTACATGAGAAGAATATATTGAAGATACAATAATCAGTTGGATTTTAAAGCTAATGTTCAAGAATTCAGAAAGCGACAGTGACACAAAGGTTGGAAACACACAGAGTGGGAGATTATTCAGAAATATTCCTCTTACGAACCTATTTAATCAAAGTTACGGGCCATTAGCACAAGACAAAGGATTCTACAGTGGAGAAGAAGCAGTGCTATCATACAAAGAGTATTCATAGTTTGCAAGGGCAGAGGAAGTAGAGACTGAAGAACCTTGCCAGGAATAACCAGGAACTTCAGGTACTGCGCCTATTGTTGAAGTAAGTATTTATACCCCTCTTGTTTTATTAGAAGCACTGAGTAACAAGAGTAACTAGAGTAACCAGAGAAATCCAAGAACTCAGAGTACTGTTACAAGAAGTTTAATACATACTCAGTTAGGAAACCAAGGAAAATCAATGGAAAATGAGATGAGGTTACCTATTTTCTGGGGAGATGGATATGAAGATCCTGACCAACACTGGTTCTTATGCGAAGTTGTATGGAGCATTAAGAAAGTCACCGATGAAGCTGTTAAGAGAGATAAGTTTAGTACTACTTTGAGGGACCGTGCATTGAGTTGGTATATGAAGTTTGTTACAGGATGTGTACAAGATAAAACACTGAATGCCATTAAGAATGCATTGAGTGCAGAGTTCAAGAAGCCTAATTTGGATTCGCAGTGCATTACAGAGTTTAAATAAATCAAGCAGAAGGTGACTAAACTTGTTTGGGAATTTGATCAGAGGTTTAAGACCTTGACAGGCCATTTAAGTTTTTATATTCCATACGAACAACATAAGGAATGGTTTGTCGCTTCCCTCCTTCAAGACATTAGAGTTACTCTGATGCAACAGAAGGTCGCTTCATAGGATGAATAATTAGAGATTTCCATGAAACTAGAAGCAACCCCTGTAGGAATCCAGTCCAGGTATGAGTCAGATTTTGAATCAATCAACTAGTTTATCTTTACAGGTTAAAGACATGAAGAAAGATGAAGGAAAAGAGAAAAGAGAAGACAATTGGTGTATCAGATGTAAATTAGAGGGCCATGCCAAAGAGAACTGTCCTTTATTTAATGAGTACTTGGCCTATAGATCCCCTAACCCTTTGAAGAAGGATACTTTACCATGGTGCGAGGTATGCAGGACTAGACATCGCCCTGGTGAATGTCATTACATGCAGAAATATGTCCAGACACTGACCAATATTTATTATACATTATGTAAATCCATGGGGCATGATGAGAAGGACTGTAGGGATTATTACCTCATGCATGAAAGGTCAAGGGATGTGTTGGTCCTAAATTCTTCACCCGACTGCTAAAGGGAAAAGCTAGGCCACCTATCAGTTTAGAATGATTGCTTCTTTTAATGTTTTGTTGGTTGGTCCAAGGGTTATTATATCAAGAAAAAGGAAAGGTTGGGTTGGCAGAATGATGTGTATGAGGGCCCTCCTTTGTTGATGGCACACTAATGAAAAACCAATGAAATTATAGAAAACATAGGGAAACAACAAACTACTCAATGAATAATTTGCTGCAAGAATTTCAATACTTAAAATATCATTTCAAGACATCAAACATGTATCAAAACACAATAATTTCCACAGGTTGCAGAAAAAAATCTTCACCAAAGAATTAGCTATTTGACAGGTTTCATATCAGTAAAAATAAGTCATACAATAGCTGAAAGGAAATGAAATGTACGTTGCAAAAATAAAAAAAAATTGTATTCAAGATAAGAATGAAACACTATCATTAAGAGTATGTTCACCAGGTAGAGAGATTTAATCCATGCATAAAATGGGTCCAACCATTCTATTGTATTGTTGTTCCTTCCCAAAAAGATATGACCTTTACAATATCCAAAAAATAACCA
This sequence comes from Picea engelmannii, assembly GCA_009831015.1. Taxonomy (NCBI): domain Eukaryota; kingdom Viridiplantae; phylum Streptophyta; class Pinopsida; order Pinales; family Pinaceae; genus Picea; species Picea engelmannii. Next base: position 557,708 of record ML782797.1, read on the forward strand.
TTTAAAAGAGTTGCAGAGGATCTTGTCCTTAGGGGACTGAGAGTTCGATCTAGGGAATTGTTCGTAAAAAAAAATATTAACTTCACTAAGGTAACAAAACTAAACAACAAGAGTGGTTCTTATCACACACACAAGACTACTCTTGCAGCTAATCTAGGAAAATGATGGACTTAATCAAATGAATCTACTATTGTCTTTGCGACAGAACTGATGCATGTGCTGGAGGAACTGAGTGGCTGAAAATAGGCCTCGGAGTGACAAAGCAGAGCTCTTTGTTGAATGATGGCATGTCTGTGACTTGTTGGAGGCCACTAGAGATAACCAGTTGGATGAGTAGATCTTGCTGAAGTGTTTCTGGAACTAATCTACATATCCCTATGACTGAGACTTATCTCTTTGTCTATGCCTGAGCTTTCGGAAGACAAGTGCACTTTGTATGGACCCTATTAGCTGCCATTTGTGCCTGTGAAATAGATTCACTGGAATGGTTGTCGACCCATCGGACATGAGGGGAGACGTGCAGATGAGCATCCAATCGGGAGACAGGGAGAATGAACGTGAGGGTATATGACGAGTAGTGATGGATACAGGTGGCACGTAGGGAGAGGAGGAGTATATAGGATGGGAAGTGAGTGGAAAACAGGTGGAAAAAGGAGATATGGGGCAATATTGAAAAACAAATCAAGAGGAACTCGGAGGGGGATGTAGGCGATAAATGGATTAGAGAGGGGGGGGGTCTGAGTTCTTGAGGACTGTTGATCTGGAGAGGTGGGCCACTGCCGATGGAGATCAATGTGGGATTTAACGGAGTACACGTGTCTGGTGGTGAGAGGAGAGAGGGTAGTGAGTAGGATGAGGGGAGATGATGTGTGAGGTGATGCGGTGATATGACATCATTCAAGCATGTGATTGCGTGGGCTGTTGACGGTGGTTTGGATTTAGACTGCCTTTAGGCCCGCAATTCACCAGAAGCTACCACATACCCTACCAACAAAACCATGTTTTAAATTATGAGACCGCTCTGGAAAATTAACGTCCGGGCAGTTTGCGTCCCTGTAATGAACTATAGCCGTTGATCTGGTTACGATCCAGGATTTTGGTGACATTTACCTGCTGCAAGGATCAACGGTTCTCATTTACCTGTGATCAATGGTCCATATTCACTTAGAAATTCTGGGCTTCAAGAGTTTTTAATGTGAAACATGAAACATCTGTCGGAGGAAAATCTCCGAAGTGAATGATCTGTCGCCACATGTCATGATGGATGAACGGTGTATATTCATTTTGAAAGTCTGGGCTTTGAGAGTTTCAAATGTCAAGGGTGAAGATCTCCCAGAGGAAAATCGCCAAAGTGATGTGGCGGTCTGATGTCATGTGATGTCATGGATGCTGAGGTATCTTGGAAAGAATGGTGACATGTGTCATGAGGAAATGGGCTAATGACACAACCAAATGACCTGAGATGAATTCCACGTGTCTTGCCTCATGAGTGTGCCACGTGTCTCAACTATTGCTTTCCATGTTCCTCATCTGATGGATGGTCTAGATTTACTTCAAGACTTCAGGTCCTTGGCTCTTTGGGACTTTCAAATGTGAAACCTAAAAATCTCCTGGAGGAAAATCTCCAAAGTGAATGATATGCTACCACGTGTCATGATTGAAAAATGGTCCAGATTCTCTTCAGAGATCTGGGCTTTGGGAGTTTCAAATGTTAAGCGTGAAGATCTCCTAGAGGAAAAATCCTGAAGTGGATGATCTGCTTCCATGTGTCTCCATTGATGTATGGTCCTGATTCACTTCAGGACTTCGAGTGTTTGGCTCTTCGGGAGTTTCAAATTTTTGTGCTTGGAAAACTCCCGAAGTGAAGATTGCTGAAGTAGATGATCTGTCGCTGTGTGTCATGATAGCTGAACAACCCAGATTCTTTTTGGGTCTTCAACAGTTCGAGCTTCAGGTCTTCTAATGACTCTGGGTGTTAAAATCCATGGAATTCTGAATCCCCAAATGGACGACAACCGTTGATATGATTTGTTTGGTGGAACTTTACCGTTGAAAATTTACCTGTTTGTTCCCACAGTCCGAGCCCAAAATTTTATTCACTGGATCATTGCGTCGTGTGCACGGGTATTCCTTGTACATACAAAAATGATTGGGAAACCTATGGTGAGATCAATCCATGGAAAACGTGATGACAAGAAATTCGAACCAAACACGATTTATGTTTCATCTCTTCAAGAAAAAACATAAAAGAAACGCGCAAAGACTCAAAATATGAATAAGGGCTAAGATACTCAGTAGTGGGAAAATGACTTAACCAACCAGAAAAGGTAAATTTGATGAAGGCATATGAAAAGGAGAGGAGAGGCAGGGGATGCTGACCTAGGTTTCAACATTGGCTCCAACTGGGGACAACTTGTCCCTATGAGGTGCTAAGAACGGTAGATCAGTGCCTTGAGATTAGATAACTGCTCTTACCTTTCATCGCTTACCTTCATTTCTTGTATGTCATCCCTGCATATATGTTACTGTCCCTCATCCATGCATTTTATTGAAATAAAAATTGAAAATACACCCAGTGACTTGTTGGGCTATGGATTCTTTATTCACACACAACTAACTAATCAAAAGAAACAATAAAGGAAAGTGTCTATGGTATAAGAGGGACCTTCTCCCATCCTCAAACAAAGTAGTGTTTCAGGAAGAACCCATTTACTGGGCCTCCAAAGATCTCTATATCATCTAGATTGTGCAATATGAACGTGTTGTTGTCTAGAAATTCAATCACCTTAAAAGGGCCAAACCAGAGGTTGTCAAATTTACTGTGCTTGGACTTGTCATCCCTTCTGGCATCCCACCTCAAAACTAGGTCACCTTCCTGAAAAATCTCCTTCTTGGTTTTCTTATCAAAGGATGATTTGATCTTGCTCTGGTATGCCTCTGTTCTTTGATCAAGTGCTTCTCTTCTCCGCTGAGCTTCTATAATCTGGAAGATCCTCCGTTGGATTTCATTGGTCTCCTCAATATCCTCCTGCAAGAATTTCAGGACTAGTATACCGAGATGAGTAGGAAAAATAATGTTTATTCCATAAACAAGATGGAATGGTGAGGTTCCCAAAGACTTCTTAATGCTGATCCTATCAACCCATAAGGAATACTTGAGTTTAGAGTCCCAAGATTTCTTTCTTTCAATCAACAACTTTTTGATGATTTTGATGAGAGTCTTATTCGATGATTCTGCCAAGCCATTTCCCTGAGGGTAATAGGGTGTGGAATGTGTCAAGGAAATGTTGTGACTTCCAGAGAAGTCAAACATGGATTTAACTTGAATTCTTGGGTGTTGTCTTTTACGATCTTGTTGGGGCAACCAAATAAGGAAAAAATATTAGTTTCCAGGAAATTCATAATTACCTTGTCAGTGGCATTCCTGGTGGGCACAACCTCAATAAATTTGGTAAATTAGTTGGTGGAAGTGAGGGTCCACTTGTGTTGTCCACTAGAGGGTGGATTTATTTCTCCTATGAATTCTAATCCCCATTGCTAAAACAGACTTATGGCTTGGATAGGTTTCAGAGGAAGTGATAGTAACTTATGTCTCCCTACGAAAATATGACATTCATGGCAGGCTCTAACAGTGGCAAACACATCATAGAAAAGGGTGGGCCAATAGTATCCTACCCTCAGGATCTTGAGCACTATGGCCTTCCAATGCTGGTGCCCTCCACACACTCCTCTGTGCATTTATGCTATGACTTGTTTAGCCTCATTTTCATAAAGGCATCATAACAGGATGCCAGCCAGATCTCTCCAATACAAGTTTTGGTTTGAAATGAAGAATTTGATGCCTTTCAATTTGAGAGACCCGGCCTTTGTCTTCTTCACATATGGTACATTCAAAATGTTGTAGAAAATAGACGATGTTTTTATACCAAGGTGAAGAGGAATATTTTTCAAATACTTGTAAGTTGTATTGTCTAGGCTATATGATGGGTGTATCTGATTGGGTGAATATCTGATGCAATTCTAGCACCTTGCAGTTTGATTCTGATAAAAATTTGGCCAATCCTTTCCCCTTGATAAACTTGGTGGGATTTATGTGCAAGTCATACTCCAACAGTTTGACAATCCATCTTCCTCTTTTCCCCTCGTTGTCTGGCTGGACCATAATCTCTTTGACACTGCTGCTAGGAACAAAGGTTATTATGATAGACTGTAGCACGTAAACCCTGAAGGCCTTGAGTGCTTTGACCAGGGCATAAGCCTACTTTTCTAGTATATCATACTTGAGCTCAACATATCAGAGGGATATTCTAAAAAAGGCTATGGGATGCTCGTGCCCTTCCTTGTTTTTCTATAGTAGTACAACAACAATTGTTTCCTTTGAGGCAAAGGAGAAGATGAAGAAATATTTGGTATAGTCAGGGCTAACCAATATAGGTTCTTCAACTAAATATTTCTTGATTGTTTGAAAAGATGATTTTTCCTCTGAGGACCATTTTATCATAGCATATTTCTTCAACATGTTAGTAATAGGCTTTAGAATTTTAGCAAAATTAGGCACAAAACATTTGAGGAAGTTTATCTTACCAATAAAAGACTGAACAACCTTTTTGTTTCTGGGGATGTCGATTTGTTGAATGGCACAAACCCTCTTTGGATCAATTTTTATGCATCCCACCGATATGATGTGGCCTAGGAGCTTCCCTTATGGCATGGAAAAGTGATACTTCTTAGGATTGAGAGATATCCCATACCTCCTGCATTTCTTGAAGACTTGATCCAAATGTTGCAAATGTTCCTCGTCAGACTTGGAGAAAATGGTAATGTCATCTAGGTATATGACCATAAATGTTTCTTTATCCCCCACAAAATCTATGTCCATGGACCTCTAAAAAGTGTCCCCTGCATTCATGAGCCCAAAGGGCATCTTGCCATACTTGAATGTTCCCCACGGGGTGGTGAACATTGTCTTTTCCTTATCTTCCTCACAAACTACAATCTGGTTATAACTAGAGTATCCATCCAACAAGGAAATTTTATGTGCACCTACCACCCTCTGTAAAATATGGTCCATCTTGGGGAGGGGGTAATTTTCCTTCAAAGAACACTTGTTTAGATCTATGAAATTGACACACAAGCGTATCTCCCCAGTCTTATTCCTTACGGATACTAAGTTGGCCACCCAGTTTGAATACCTCAATGGTACAATAATCTTGGCATCCAACATTATTTTTATCTCTTTCTCAATTATGGACATTAACATGGGATTAAATTGTCAAATTGTTTGTTTGAATGGCTTGGTGCCAGCTTTTAGAGGGATCTTATGCTGGATGATGTCAGTGTCAAATGTCTTCAAATATTCATAGGACCATGAAAAAGTAGCAACAAACATTTTAATGAGGCTGACATACCTGTCTTTTTGTTTGCATCTAATTCTTTGGACAACTTGATGATCTTGGGACTCTTAGTGGTCCCAATATTGGATTTTGTCACCTCTTCTTCTTAATCCTTCATGGTAGTTTCTTTGTAAACATCATTACTGTCGAATAATATTTCCAAAGGAACTATTCCTTTTGGAATATGGTTGGTTTCTAGTTCTACAATATCATGACCAACCACTATCTTCAGCAGATGAGAGTCTTGTTGACCTTTTAATTCCTCATTTTCATCTTCTTGACTTTCTTGATCAATTGAGATATTGGAGAATTCATCAATAATGTGAAGAAATATCTGCAACTCCAAATCATCACTAAAGAATTGCCAGTGCTTTATGTTGTCTGGTATGGTTGTTCTATGTTTTATTTCCACCTAATTTTTAATATTTGGGCCAATGGGAGGCCTGAACGTACTGGCAACTAAGGCCAGAGAATTAGCTCTTTGATTCTGTTCTCCGAGAATGAAAGAGGTTAAATGCTAGAAATAAATTATCGATTAGGTCCCATACCTTGTTTTTGTACTGCTTGAGCCTCTGTTGCTTAGTTTGATAGATATTCCTCACTTTATTGATGACCGAATCAGAATCACCAAAAACTACTAAACAATTGATGGCCATGTCTTCGCAGCCCTTAATCCCAATACCAAAGCTTCATATTCAACTATATTGTTAGTAGTCACAAACTCCAACTTATAAGAGAGGGTTATAACTTCTTTTGAAGGGGAAATTAGGAGAATACCTGCACCATATCCTTCTTTTGATGAAGAGCCATTGAAATAAATATTCCACACCCTGTTATGTTGACCAGTTATTGGTTGATCTCTGTGTTGGATGACCGATATTTCAGGTTCATCATCATTTAAATGAAAAATGGGCGAACCCATCTCATCATCAACAACATAAATGGGGTGATTTCTTGGGTTCTGATGATCATTGACTTTGTAGGATAACCTTACCTCTCTGTATAGCCTCTTGTTCTCACCACCAAACACAGGAATGGTGGCATATGTGAGATCCATTTGCAATGATCCTCCAACCTTCTTAGCGCAAGATCTAGATAATAGCATGCCAAACTTTGGGGGGATTTCGGCCACCACAATGTCCATCACTACACTCTTCATGGGTAGTTGTGCTAGAGAAACCACCATATCCTTTATCAATCCTAGGCATTTTACTTTCTTAGAATTAAAGGAATACATGTCTTGGTAAGGATTAGTAATATCCAAACCTAGTTCTTCCATAACAACTTTGGGCATGACATTGTGAGAGGCTCTTAAGTCCATAAGATGGTTGTGCAGGATCTTATCATGGACATTCAGAGATATATATAAAGGAGGAGAAGCATCAGAACCATTATCAATGTGTGGAACCACAATAATAGCTAGGTTTTCATCCTGTATACTAATGACATCGGAAGATACATGAGAAGGAGTTGGATGCAGAACTTTCATGAAGGATTTCTTGAAAGTTACATTTTTTAACAATTTTGTCAAAGGGACAAGAGTCTTGATTTTGTCAGCTCATGTTCTAGGCTAAACGAGGTTGGTGGCTTATAATATTCCTTTTTTTCAGGGGAAAGATGTTTTGATAGTGGAGATGACTGAGTTTTAGATGGCATACCTTTATTTGGATTTGTCTTGGGAGGAGCTTCTACTTGTTTTCTTTGATCAGAGGTAGTGGATTTGGAAGTTCCACTTCTCATCCTCAAATCGTAATTCTTCTTGGGTTGACCTTGAATAACTCCTTCCTCCCCTATCTGATCATCAAATTGATTTGACAACTGAGCTACCTAATATTCTTGTTGTGTTAAATGACTGATATAATAATCTATCTCATTGAAAAGAACAACAGTATCGTCCACAACATCATTTTCTGCATCTATATCCTCAATTTGATTTCCTTGGAAAGGGGGCACTACCCTTTGATCATCATCATTTCTCCTTTACCTTTGCATTACTTGAGGAATGTCATTAGGCCTTCTGAACTCGTTCTGATTTCTATTACCAGCCCCTTGAAAAGTTATGTTCGGTTGTTTGGATTCCCATTTTATCTTAGCTATCTCAGAAGTTAGATCCTTGAAAGTCTTAGTCATCTCTTCTAGTTGGGTATCATATGTAGCCGGGTTAGAAGAGGTAGGGGAATCCTCTCTCTATTTTTTCTTCTCTTTATCATATCTAGTCTTTAATTTGTCTGATGCTAAAATATTAGATTCAACTTCAATGGCTACTTCCTACATGGATAACAGTGTGGTCGATCTTCTCTCTTAGGAGGAGGGAGAACTCTGTGTTAAATGCATTAGCATAAGTGATCTTGGCAGAGGATTCGGTTGGTTTGATTTCATCTGGGATTCTACCATACATTTTATTGAATTTCTTGGTGAAGTCTGAAATAGATTCACCATTCTTTCTCTTTAGAGCCCCAAATTCAGTGATATAGTAGAGATAATCTCTCCTATCTCCCCATTGCTTTATGAAAGCTTCATCCAATGCCTCAATATCTGCAATGGAGGCTGGAGGAAGACCTCTAAGCCATTTTCTGACCTCCCCATCCAAACTCTGTACAAACAACCTCATCCATATATCTAAATAATCAATGTTAAAGTTGTTTGCAAAATTGTAAAAGGCTACCAGATGCTCTTCAGCAGTTATTTCACCTTCCCCATTATGTATTGGCAAATATTTCATGTAATTTGTGGTTGGGAGTGCATATAAAAATACAGGTAGCACTAAGGGCACATATCTGGCAGCAATTATGACATCCATCCTATTAACAACCATGTCTTAAACAATAGGAATCTACAAATTTATGGGAGATACAGGAGTGGATGCAGGACTGGATGTTGAAGTGGAATCAGGAGTAGGAGATCTCTAAGCCTCGTTGGAATTATGATTCTCAGGGATAGAAAATTCAAGTTGCTCGTGATGATGGTTTGAAGTATTCTCTTGGTGGGTAGTCTTTCCCTTGAGGGGGGAAGTGTATCTCTAAGCTACAATAGATTTCCTTAGTTGCCTTTCTAGCTCAGAGCATACTGTATTATTATCAGGGTTACAATCAACCTTCTTGGCTTTTCTGTTTTCATATTTGGATCTGTTGAATCCCTTTCTGGGCACCAATTTTTCTTCTTTAAATTTTACTCAGTGAAGTCGCCAGGTGAAATATGACAGTCTGTTTGTGTCTGATATTTATTCACCATCAAATGTTAGAGCTGATCAATGTCATTCTCCCAGGGAAAGATATGTCATTAATTCATTCCCCAGAAACAACACCAGAAGATGTTGGTCCTAAAGTCTGCACTTGACTGCTAAAGGGCAAATCTAGGCCACCCATCAATTTAGAATGATTTCTTCTTTTAAATTTTTGTTGGTTGTTCCGAGGGTTATTATATAAATACAAAGGCAAGGTTGGGTTGGAAGAGCAATGTGGATGAGGGCCCTCCTTGGCTGATGGCACACTAATGACAGAGTAGAGAAATTATAGAAAACAGAGGGAAACAACAAACTACTCAATGAATAATCTTCTACAATAAGTTCAATACTTAAAATATCATTTCAAGACATCAAACATGTATCAAAACACAATAATTCCCACAGTTTGTAGAAAAAAAATCTTCACCAAAGCATTAGTTGTTTGACAGGTTGCATATCAGTAAAAATAAGTCATACAATAGCTAAAAGGAAATGAAATGTACGTTGCATAAATCAAAAACTGTGTTCAAGATAAGAACACAAACACATGAAGATTTGAACAAAACATTGTCATCAAGATTATGTTAACCAGGTAGAGAGCTTTAATCCATGCATAAAATGGGTCCAACCAGTCTTTTTTTATTGTTGTTCCTTCCCCAAAAGATCTGATCTTTACAATATCCAAAAACTAACTATTTAAAAGAGTTGTAGAGGCTTTCGTCCTTAGGGGACTGAGACCTTGATCTAGGGAATTGTTCGTAAAACAAAATATTAACTTCACTAAGATATCGGAATTAAACAACAACAGTGGTTCTTATCACACACAAAAGACCACTCTTGCATCTAATCTAGGAAAATGATGGACTTAATCAAATGAATCTACTATTGTCTCTGCGACAGAACTTTTTTATGTACTGGAGGAACTGAGTGGCTGAAAATAGGCCTCGGAGTGACAAAGCAGAGCTCTGTGTTGAACGATGGCATGTCTGCAAGCTATTGGAGGCCACTAGAGATAACCAGCTAGATGAGAAGAGCTTGCTGAAGTGTTTCTAGAACTAATCTACATTGACCTATGACTGAGACTTATCTCTTTGTCTATGCCTGAGCTTTCAGAAGCTAAGTGCACTCTGTATGGACCCCGTCAACTGCCATATGTGCCTGTGAAATAGCTTCACCAGAATGGTTGTCAGCCCATCAAACATGAGGGGATATGTGGAGGTGAGCATCCAATCGGGAGACAGGATGATTGAATGTGAGGGTAGATGACGAGTAGTGATGGACACAAGTGGCGCATAGGGAGAGGAGGAGTAGATAGGCTAGGAAGTGAGTGAAAAATAGGTAGAGAAAGGAGAGAGAGGGGGCGGTATTGAAAAACATCCTGAGAGGAACTCAGAGGGGGGTGTAGGTGGTAAGCATATTAGAGAGGGGGGGGTCTGAGTTCTTGAGGACCATTGATCTGGAGAGGTGGGCCACCACCGATGGAGATCAGGGTGGGGTTTAACAGAGGACAAGTGTCGGGTGGTGAGAGGAGAGAGGGTAGTGAGAAGGATGAGGGGAGATGATGTGTGAGGTGATGTAGTGATCTGATGTCATTCAAGCATGTGATTTCGGGGGATGTTGAGGGTGGTTTGGATTTAGACCTACTTTGGGCCTACAATTCACTAGTAGATGCCACGTACCCTACCAAACAAACCATGGTTTAAATTATGGGACCTCTCTGGAAAATTAACATCCGAGTAGTTAGTGTCCCCACAATGAAATATAGTCATTGATCTGATTATGATCTGAGATCTGGGTGACATTTACCTGCTGCAAGGATTGATAGTTCTCATTGACCTAGGATCAATGGTCTAGATTCACTTTAGAAGCCCGGACTTCGGGAGTTTCGAATGTGAAACATGAAACATCTCCAGGAGGAAAATCTCTGAAGTGAATGATCTGTTGCCATGTGTCATGATGGATGAACGGTCCAGATTCATTTTAGAAGTTTGGTCTTCGGAAGTTTCAAATGTCAAGCGTGAAGATATCCTAGAGGAAAATATTCGAAGTGACATGGTGATATGATGTTGTATGATGTCAAGGTTGTTGAGGTGTCTTGGAAAGAATGGTGTCACGCGTCACGAGGAAATGGGCGAATGACACAACCAAATGACCTGAGATGAATGCCATGTTTCCTTCCTCATGAGTGTGCCATGTGTCTCAACTGTTGGTTTCCATGTGCCTTGTCTGATGGATGGTCTATATTTACTTCGGGACTTCGGGTCCTTGGCTCTTTTGGACTTTCAAATGTGAAACCTAAAAATCTCCCAAAGGAAAATGTCCGAAGTGAATGATCTGCTACCGTGTGACATGACCAATGAATGGTCTATATTCTCATTAGAGATCCGAGCTTCATGAGTTTCAAATGTTAAGTCTGACTATCTCCTGGAGGAAAACTCCTGAACTGGACAATCTTCTTCCACGTGTCTCCATTGATGTATGTTCTTGATTCACTTTGGGACTTTGGGTATTTGTCTCTTCGGAAGTTTTGAATGTTTGTTCTTGGAAAAATCCCGAAGTGAATATCGCCAAAGTAGATGATCTGTCGTCGCATGTCATGATAGATGAACAGCCCAGATTCTCTTCGGGTCTTCAGCAGTTCGAGCTTCAGGTCTTCTAATGACTCTGGGTGTTAAACTCCACACAATTTTGCATCCCTGAATGGATGATAGTTGTTGATAAGATTTTCTTGGTGGATATTTACCATTGAAAACTTACCTGTTTGTTCCCACAGTCTGAGCCCAAAATTTGCTGCACTGGATCATTGTGTCGTGTGCACGGGAATTCCCTGTACATAAAAAAATTCTTTTGAAACTTGTGGTGAGCTCAATCCATGGAAAACGTGATGACAAGTAATTCAAGACAAACACGGCGTATGTTTCATCTCTTCAAGAAAAAATAGAAAATAAACGTGCAAAGACTCAGAAGATGAATAAGGGATAAGACACTCAGTAGTGGGAAAATGACTTAACCAACCAGAAGAGGATAATTTGATGAAGGCATATGAAAAATAGAGGAGAGGCAGGGGATGCAAACCTAGGTTACAACAGGATGCATATAGAATTCAAGGAGAATTACAACAAGAAGGGAATGTTGCGCAGTTCAATTCCCCAGGAAGAGTAAACTTCAACCCTCACGGTGGGTTCATAGGAAGAGGACGAGGATGAGGCATGGGTTGAGGTTGAGGTCAAATTATTTGCTATAACTGCGCCCAACCAAGTCATTTGGAAAGGGATTGTCAGAAACCTTGTACTACTTTCAACTACTGTAATTCATTTGACCATGTCATTGAAGACTACCCAATATTGTTAGCTAAAGTTCAAGAAAGATGAGGTGAAAACCAACAAGTCCAATTAATATCAGCTGAACCTCACAGTGAGGAAACCAGATTCACTATTATTACTAGAGGAGGCACTGTCACAGGAGAAGATAGGGTGATTCCAGGGAAGACTACATATGGATCAAGGATCAGAAGAGCTTTAGAGAAGGAACCATTGTTTGATCCAAGGAAAGAAAAGCATATTTTTGAAGAAGAAAGAAGATAATTTGTAGTTGAATAGGATTCTTCATCTAGGGCACAACCAGAAGTAAGGGAATGTGAAATGCCTCTAGAATTTTATCAGTCCTCCCCACCTAGACAAGGAAAATAGGTAAGCAATCTTGTAGACTTCTTGTATACTTGTATTAATTTGATTAAAGATGAAAGAGCCATGTAGGAACTACAACACCTGATAAGACAATATGAAATTGGAAGAGTATAACCTTTGTTGAGTAGATTTGTGAATCAAGTATCTATAAAAAGGAGGAAAAGAAATGAATTGCACCTTAGTGCTCATATTGGAGACTACAACATGGATTATGTTGTCCTCAACCTAGGATCAAAAGTAAATGTTATGGTGAAGCAAACTTGGGCATTGATGGGAAAACCTAAATTGATTTACTCTCCTATTAGAATCAGGATGGGTAATCAAGAGGTGGTGAGCCCCTTTGGAAGAATAGAGCATGTCCCTGTGGACATTGACAGAGTGAGGACATTTGCAGACTTCGAAGTGATCGAGATTGTTGATGATAATTGTCCCTATCCTGCATCATTGGGTATTGATTGGGATTTCGACAATTTGATTGTTGTAGACATGAAAAAGAGAAGAATTAAATTTGAAGGTGATGGCCTTAGGGTCATTGCACCTCTTGATCCTGAATAAGGTCGCAGATACACAGAACCTATAAGAGAAGAAGACCGCACCTATGAGCTAGAGAACATCTATAAACTGACAGCAGGACAATAGGATTATATTAATCCTACAACAGATGGAAATCTAAGTTGGTGAAGTGAAAGTGCATGCTCGTCAGATTCATAAGAAGAATTGGAAAATTGGCAGAACAGAATGTATGAAGTATCTATGCAGAGGTGTGCTAGATTTACTAAGGAAGTTCAATGGGTTGGCACAAAAGTAAGTAATCTTCCTACATTTGATGGATTGAATAATTTAGAGACATTTCTATTTGAATTGAGGGAATTGTACCAGTAAAATAGAGGTTGTTGGCACTAGATGAAGCCTTGAAAGCAACACTAGCTAAATGGTGGGGAACACACAATAAGAACATTGTGAAGTGTGTACAATGCCACACCTTGTTGATAGTGAACTTTTTAGACCAAATTGAATATTGAAAAGTTCAATACACAAGTCAGAGTTGTCCTAAGGACCATGTGAGAAGTTGTGAGGAAGCCTAGAGAAACCTTCCTAAAGAAAAATGGGTACATAAGTTCATTAAGACCTTAGATACTACACCTATCAACTGGTATCTTCAAGAAGAACTTCGCTTAGTCACTACAGATTGGTATCGTATGACCTAGAACTTTATAACTACGTTCCTATTTGAAAGTCAGTACCCCACAATAGATCATGATTTACAAATTGTAAGACAGAAAGTCCTTGAGGAGGCACCTAACCCCCCTCTTGAACAAGAAGAAGATGAATGGACTACGCCTCTTCAGTCGTTATAGGGTTGTTATAATATTAATGCCAATGAGGATGATGACCCTAGGAATGTGAACATTTCAGAAACTAAAGGACAAAGAGATATAGAAGGGCCATGGATTGAATTACCTTTTGTTGTGCATCCTATTAAAATTAAGAAAGTGAATATTGGAATAGAGAAAGCACCTAAGTTGGAAAATGTTGGAGACTATTGGGATGATGATACTATTGATAAGATTACAAAACTATTGCATGAGTATCAAGACTTGTTTCCAACAAAATTCACAGACATGAAGGGAATTAAAGGGCCCATGGGAGAAATGAAGATTCCTTTGAAAGAAGATGCAAGGCCTATCAAGCTGAGGCATTACAGACTGAATCCCAAGTGCAAGCAAAAAGTTAAGACTAAATTAGATAGAATGTTGGAAGCAAGAATTATAGAACCAGTTGAAGAATCTAAATAGATCAGCCCTATGGTGGTCCAAGATAAGAAGGCATGAGAAATCAAAATCTGTGTAGATCTAACGAAATTGAATGATGCATGTCTACATGATCCATTTCCTACACATTTTACTGATGAAGTTCTACATAATGTAGGAGGATAGGAAGTTTATTCATTCACAGATGGATTTTTAGGCTATCACCAGATCATAATTGTTAAGGAGGACAGACATAATACTACATTTGCAATAGAATGGGGTTCTTTTTAGTACACTATGATGCCTTTTGGATTGAAGAATGCACTAGCCATATTTTCTAGGGTAGTGGTCGAAGCATTTAAGGAATTTTTACATAATTTTTTGGAGGCACACTTTGATGACTGGACCATTTTTAGTCTACTAAAAGATCATATTGAATGTTTGAGATTAATGTTGGATAAGTGCAGGCAATGTCATATTTCCCTGAACTTGAAAAAGTGTATTTTCTTTTCACCTTTTGGAGTGTTGTTCAAACACACTGTGTGTAAGAAGGGGTTGTTGCTAGATCCTTCCAAGATTGCAATCATTATTGATATACCTCCTCCTACTTTGGTTAGACAGTTGCGCACTGCATTGGGACACACTCACTAATACATAAAGTTTATTAAGGGTTATGCATAGATAAAAACACCTATGGAGAAGCTATTAAAGAAGGATAGTAAGTTTCAATGGATAGAGGAATGCTAGTAGAGCTTCGACACATTAAAGAAGAAAATGGTCACTATAACTATTTTGGTTTTTGGTGCAGACCTTCTGCCCTCAGGCTGAGATCCACGCAAGATCTTCTCTAAGCCACGACAAGGGTTCACTTAACTCCTTGTTTAATCCCACAAAGGATCTCGGGTCTCTTGATTTGGGCACTTTGAAAACAATGCCACAGCCCTTGGTAATAGCTGAAATGTGAAATTGTGAATGGGCTTAATGTGTAAGCCCCCTCTTCAGCCCCTTTTCCAATATGACCACAACCAAGCCTTAATTCAAGCACCTTTCGCAACTCTCAACTTCACGAGTTGGAGCGCCAAACTCTTGTGCTCTTCCCTTGAGAATTCCTGAAATGCAATATGTCAATGAAGGTTGAATCAACTCCAAAGCAACGGGCGTATGCCACTTGTCAAATTTGTCTACTCCTCTTACAAAGTGGGTCCTTGCCACCTGTTCACATGAGTCTTTGGCTTTCGCAACTTCGAGAGAACAATGGACAACCGTTCCTCTCCCTCTACAAATCCCCGACTCTGAAATCATGCATTTGACAAGATCGATGGCTATGTGCCTCCCTCTAT
Source organism: Picea engelmannii (assembly GCA_009831015.1). Lineage (NCBI taxonomy): Eukaryota > Viridiplantae > Streptophyta > Pinopsida > Pinales > Pinaceae > Picea > Picea engelmannii. The sequence continues at coordinate 573,101 of ML782797.1, forward strand.
CCAATGGGTCTCGTTGTATCATGATTTAGACAACCAAAAATCCACGACGCTCGACCCAAACCACTGGTCACTCCATTCCACAAACTCCGATACGCTAATTCACATACAAGATCAATGCCCTTGTTGATCCGGATATGACAATCACTATCCTTCCTGAGATTAAGAGTGTTGAAAGACAGTCAGTCTTAATCCTTTCGTTTTTCCACAAGATCCCACGGCTCACAGAACTTTGGCACTTCCTATTGAAGCGATTCCACCGTCTAATTCAATTCCTCAAGGACTTCTGGCCAAATGACTTGGCATCCTCCCTGCTGAACTTGACTTTTGTGAGACGATTTTGACCTCCGCCTCCCTTTGAACACTTCAACTATTCTCTCCCTTCTAATCTTTTTCTTGCGAACTCAAGGCTTCCAAAAGGGTCCCTGCCCGCACTCCTTGTGGAAATTTTCAAATAACCTCTGGTTATTTGGGTCTTCAACTATGTGCACCTCTTACAACAGATAAATCTTCAACTCCTCTGTGAGTTTGAAGTAATTTGTTCCCTTCTCCCAGCCTGCGCACACTTTGCACGACTCTGTGCTCTACTAGCACTCTTACCTGTAAAGACACATATTGAATCTCCTCTGAGAGTTATGATATGAAAATTAGAGCCTGGTCGATGCACTCCTTGTGGACCCTCCATTGCACTCTTTGTAGGAGTTCTCAGAAAGAGAAACAACTGAAACTCATTCTCGCCTTGTCCAGAATTCAAACATTCAACATAGAATTCTAGATCATACACACACACATAGCATTGAAATAAAATGCACAAAGAGAATATAAACTATATTTCAACATACCATTCAACAGGTGGTCCCAACAACCATAACAAACACATAGATTGGAATCAAAGCTTTTTTCTATTAATTCCAGTGCTCCTTTACATGGCAAATAATAACAGTTAGAATGCATAAAATTCTCTGTTCTCCTCTATTTCTCTCTGCAACTCTACAACATATGAATTCTGAATTATGTTACAATGCTACAAGGGTTGAGGGTGTCTATCATTCATTTTCCCTCCTACCCCCAAACTGTCTAATCTATCATTTAAATCTACCTACTTGCATTAAACACACATAAATGCCTATTACATCTGGCGGATAGGAACATAGGCTCCAAAATTAGTTTGGATCTTTAGATATAAATGCAACTGCACTTTCCTCCTGTCCATCACATTAATGCTTCAGATTTAAAACTTCAAAACATTTTCACAAAAATGTGTTCAAATTTCATTTGCACATCCAACTGTCTCTTTGGCTAGGCGCGTGCTTTGGCTTTATACGATGCTCTTGCATCATACTCCCTCGCTTGAAAATTTTCATGAACTCCTATTCATGAATTCCTTCACTGTTTGTCCATGCTTTTGAATTGTTTCTTCATCCTCCCAACTGGCATCTTCAACTAGATGTCCTTTCCACTTGACTAAGAATTCAAAATACTGTTTTCTTCTGGTCTTTCTGCTAATTCTCTTGTCAATTATGCTTTCCATCTATGGCTTTTTAACTACAAGCATTTGTTTCTTCCATGGAATTTCTTCCTATTCATTCTCTGCTCCTGCTTCTTCAGCTCTGTAAGGGTACAAATCCGTGACATTAAATATCGGTGAGATTCCGACCCCATTGGGTAATTCAATCTCATGCGCATTTGCCCCAAACTTTCTTATGACCCTACATGATCCAATTTTCTTCATCTTCAACTTGTTGTATGTTCCCCTTGGGAACCTTTCCTTCCTCAAATGTGCAATAATCAAATCACCAAATTCAAATTGAAGTTCTCTCCTGTGTTGATCTTCTCTACGCTTGTACTCTTGACTTGAACTCTTCAATCGGTCCTTGATTTTGCTATGAAGATCCTTCATTCCTTCTGCAAAGTCCTCTGCACTAGCACTCCTGAATTCATCTTGTTTTGATTTTTTCAATTTAGAGACTCCCCTTCGCTGCATTCCATATACAATTTGGACTGGACTCTTCCCTGTGCTTCTATTGAGTGAATCATTGTAAGCTAATTCTTCCTGTGGAAAAATGTGATCCCATTGACTTTGGTGTTTAGTCACTAAGCTCCTTAACAAATCTCCCAAGCTCTTGTTCACGACCTCTGTCTGTCCATCCATCTGAGGATGATACGCTGAGATAAAAGATAAGTTTGTCCCCATCTTCTTCCATAAGCTCCTCCAAAAATGTCCTATGAACTTGGTATCTGGATAAAAAACGATACTCCTTGGCAAACCATGAAGTCTGACGACTTCCTTGAAAAACAGGTTCGCAATATGAGTTGCGTCACTGGTTTTCTAGCATGGTATGAAATATTCCATCTTTGAAAATCTGTCTACCACTACAAAGATTGAATCATATCCCCTCTGCGTCCTTGGCAGTCCTAATATGAAATCCATGCTCATTGTGTCCCACAGCCTTTCGGGTATGGGTAATGGTTGGTATAACCCTACATTCTTCCTTTTTCCCTTTGTGTGCTGACAAATTTTGCACCTTTCCACAAATTTCTTCACATCTATCCTCATCCCTAGCCAGTAATATGAATGATTCAACTTTGAGAATGTTTTGTCATGGCCGAAGTGTCTAGCCAATCCTCCGCTGTGCTTTTCCTTCAACAAATTCTCCCTCATGGAGCACTTCGGAATACATAGTTGATTTCCCTTGAACAATAGTCCATCTTGGATCATGTACTCTGTCCATTGGCTTCTGTCCCTGATAATTGGATTCTCATATGCCTCATATGCATGTTTGAAATTTGGATCATCCCCGTACATTTCTTTGAGGTTATCAAAACCCAAAGTCTTAACTCTAAATTCCTGCATAAGCAAACATTTCCTGCTCAAAGCGTCAACAACTTTGTTAGCAGTTCCATAAATATGCTTAATAAAAAAAGTAAAATTCTGCATGTATTCAACCCATTTAGCATGTTTTTGGTTTATCTTCTCCTGTCGAGTTATGAATTGTAAAGAGTGATTATCATTGTATAAAATGAACTCTTTTGGAACCAAATAGTGCCTCCATTTCTTCAGCACTTTTATGACTGCGTAGAATTATTTGTCATACGTGGAGTACTTAATCTTTGCTTCATTCATTTTTTCACTGAAATACATGACCAACCTGTTGTCTTGGCTTAAGACTGCTCCAATGGAAAATCCACTCACGTCACACCTGACCCGGAATGTCTTGCTGAAATCTGGCAAAACCAGAATTGGTTACTCAGTGACCTTCTTCTTTAGCAGTTTGAAGCTCTTCTCCACTTCCTCCGTCCAATGAAAAGATTTATGTCTTTTCTTCACCGTATCCATCATCAGTGCACTAATTCCACTGAAGTTTTGGATGAATTTCCTGTAGAAGCTAGCCAAACCATGGAAGCTTAGAACTTCAAACACGCTCTTCGGCGATGGCCAATCCTTAATCGCCTTTATCTTTTCTGGATCCATTTTCAATTCATTTGCAGAGATAAAAAAAAACCCAAATAAATGAGTTATGTCCTCATAAACGACGATTTCTTCATGTTGTTCAACAATTTCTCTTGCTGTAACCTTTTCATCACTGCAACTAAATGCTTCAAATGCTCTGTTTCATTTTTGCTGAAAATTAATATATCGTCAAGATATATAATGGCGGATTTCCCAATGAAATCCTTCAGGACTTCGTTCATCAACCTCATGAAAGTACTAGGTGCATTTGTCAAGCAAAATGGCATGACAATCCATTCATACAGCCCTTCATTCATCTTGAATGTTGTCTTCCATTCATCACCTTCTCTCATTCTAATATGATGATATCCGCTTTTAAAATCAATCTTTGAAAAAAACTTTGCTCCGCTCAAGCAATCCATCAAGTCATCCATCCTTGGAAATGGGATCCTGTACCTGATGGTAATTTTGTTGATTTCCCTTGAGTCTGTACACATTATCCAGCCACCATCCTTCCTTGGCCTAAGCACTGTTGGAACAATGCATGGACTCAAGCTCTCCTAAATCAATCCTTTGTCCATTAAGTCCTGGGCCTGTCTCTTAACTTATTCATTCTCCTACGATGTCAACCTATAAGCTGCTTTGTTTGGAAAACTGGCTCCAGGTATAAGATAGATATGACGGCTTATACTCCTGATAGGTGGAAATGAACAAGGTAGTTCATCCACTACTATTTCAGCAAATTCTTCCAGCAACTCCTAGATTTCTCCCAGTAAATCATCCATCTTAGTGTTGTTCAAAACAATTCTAGGCTTCCTAACCAAAACGAATTGCATGTCTTCTTTCTTCTTGACTTCCTTAAGAAGTTCCTTCCCACTCATGAGAAGTACAGTGTTTCTCATCTCTGTTTTCACCTCTTTATCCTTAATTGGCAGCAACATGTGCGTCCTACCATTTTTCTCCTGAGTGTACGTGTTCTTTCTCCCATCATGCACCACATTTTTGTCATATTTCCATGGTCTACCCAACATTAGATGACAAACATCCATGGGAATGACATCACATAATACCTCATCTTTATATCCTCCTATTTTAAACTCGACTAAACATTATTTAGTGACATTTACCTAATGTCCTTTTTGCAGCCACGAAACTTTGTATGGGCTTGGATGTGCAACAATCTCCAGCTCCATCTTTTCTACCATTTCCATATATACAAGATTATCTATGCTATCAATGTCCACTATGACCTTGCATACCTTGTCTTTGGTTTTGCAAGCAGTCTGAAACAGACTATTTCTTTGGGCTAGGTTCTCTGGCTCCTTCTCTGGTTTCAAGAGAACTTTCCACATCATCAAATATCTTCCACCCTCAACATATTCTACCTCAACATTCCATCCCTGAGCTTCGACAATGTGAGTTTCACCACCATCTTTCTTCCTATCTAGACACTCATAGGATTTATGTCCGATTTATCCACAGAAAAAGAATTTCACTTCACCTCCTATGCCTCTTTCTCTTCCTCTGGCTCAAGGAAAAGTATTTCTATCAGCATACTGCCTCCCCTGTGAGCTTCCTCCTCTCTTAGATTGAGGTTTAGGTTTCTTCCCCTCTTCTTTAGACTTCTAAGTTTTGTCCTGGGCAATTGTCTTGCCTCTTCTTTGACTTCTTCCTCAACCTCTTTGACCTTGCTTTCAGCTCTTCTTCTCTTAAGCTTTTAGAGCCATCTGATAAGAATCTTCTACGGTTCGAATGGTCATCATCCTCATCTCATCCTGAATGTCATATCATAGACCATTCATATACCTGGAAACTTTCTCATCATCGCTTTCCCGATGAACTTCTCTGATGTTTATCCTATAGAACTCTTCAGTTTATTCTTTCACTGACATCAGCTTCTGTCTCAAATTATGCATCCTCCAAAACATATTTATTTGATAATCCCTGGGTATAAACTTGCCTTTCATTTTTGCAACCATTCTATCCTAGATCTTGATTTTATGCTTTCCCTTGCAACGTATGTCATCCTGCAGTTCATCCCACCACAGTGTTGCATGCCCTTTAAGTCTAGTAACAACATGTTTGACTTTCTTTTCTTCCTCGACACCCTCATAGTCGAAGTGTTTGTCTAGATCTCTAATCCAGTCTAGAAGCTCTTCAATGTCTAGGTTTCCTTCGTACATTGGAATGCCCATTTTTTCCCTAGCACCTATCCTTGCAATAGCCCTGAATAGGTGTTCTTCTGCAGCATCTTCGACTGCAACTTCTTCTCCATTTTCAATTTCATTTTCACTTCTAGCTTCGCTGATATGCCCAACGTCAACTGTTCGCCTCTGTGTTGTCTCCATAGCATCAATTCTGGCATGTAATTCACGCATTTCTCTTTGCACTGCTAGATCAGGTATGGGCCTTTCTCTTCTCCTCGACGGCATGGCTGTAAAATTCCTCTTTTCTCTCTGTTGTAGAAAACAAAGAATTTGTTTTGGGCTCTGATACCACAACTGGTGTAGACCTCCTGCCCTCAGGCCGATATCCACGTAGGATCTTCTCTAAGCCACGATAAGGGTTCACTGAACTCCTTGTTTAAGCCTGTAAAGGATTTCGGGTCTCTCGAGTTGGGCACTTCGAATACAATGCCACAACCCTTGGAAATAGCCAAAATGTGAAATTGTGAATGGGATTAAGGTGTAATCCCCCTCTTCAACCCCTTTTCCAATATGACCAAAACCAAGCCTTAATTCAAGCACCTTTCACAACTAGTGACTTCACGAGTTGGAGCACCAAACTCTTGTGCTCTTCCCTTGCAAATCCTCAAAACGTGATATGTCAACGAAGGTTGACTAGACTCCAAAGTGACGGGCACACGCCACCTGTCACCTCTATTTACTCCGCTTACAAAGTGGGCCCTTGCCACTTGTTCACACGATTCTTTGGCTTTCGCAACTTCTAGAGAACAGTGGACAACCGTTCCTCTCCCTCTACAAATCCTCGACTCTGAAATCATGCCTTCGATGAGATCGACGACTATGTGCCTCCCTTGATCCAAAGACCGTCGTTGTATCAGGATTTCGATAATAAAAAATCCATGACTCTCGACCCAAACCACTGGTCACTCCATTACCTGAACTCCGATACACAAATTCACATATGATATCAACACCCTCGTTGATATGAATATGACGGTCACTATCCTTCCTGAGCTTAAGAGTGTTGAAAGAAACTCATTCTTAATCCTTCTATTGTTCCACAAGATCCCATGGCTCACAGAAATTTGGCACTTCCTCTGGAAGAGATTCCACCATCTGATTCAATTCCTCAAGGACTTCTGGCCAAATGACTTGGTGTCCTCCCTCCTAAACTTGACTTCTGTGAGACAATTTCAACATCTGACTCCCTTTGAACACTTTAGAGGTTCTCTCCCTTCTGATCTTTTGCTTGCGAACTCAAGGCTTCCAAAAGGGTCCCTACCCGCACTCCTTGTGGTGATTTTCAAATAACCTCTGGTTATTTGGGTCTTCGACTATGTGAACCTCTTGCAACAGAGAAATATTCAACTCCTCTGTGAGTTTGAAGTAATTCATTCCCTTCTCCCATCCTGCGCACACTTTGCGTGGCTCTGTGCTCTACTATCACTCTTTCTTGTAAAGACATTGATTGAATCTCCTTTGAGAGTTATGAGATGAAACTTAGAGACTGGTCGATGCACTCCTTGTGGACCCTCCACTGCACTCTTTGTAGGAGTTCTAAGAAAGAGAAACAACTGAAACTCATTCTCCCCTTGTCCAGAATTCAAACATTCAATATAGAATTCTAGATCATACACACACACATAGCATTGAAATAAAATGCACACAGAGAATATAAACTAGCCTACAACATACCATTCAACAGGTGGTCCCAACAACCATAAAAAACACATAGATTGGAATCAAATCTTTATTCTATTAATTCCAGTGCTCCTATACATGGCAAATAATAACAGCTAGAATGCATAAAATTCTTTGTTCTCCTCTATTTCTCTTTGTAGCTCTACAACATATGAATTCTGAATTATGTTACAATGATACAAGGGTTGAGGGTGTTTATCATCCATTTTCCCTCCTACCCCTAAACTGTCTAATCTATCATTTAAATCTACCTACTTGCATTAAACACACATAAATGCCTATTACATCTGGCAGATAGGAATATACTCTCCAAAATCAGTTTGGATCTTTAGATATAAATGAAACTACACTTTCCTTCTATCCATCCCATTAATTCTTCAGATTTTAAACTTCAAAACATTTTCAAAAAAACGTGTTCAAATTTCATCTGCGCGTCGAGCTGTCTCTTTGGATAGGCGCGTGTTTTGGCTTTCTACGATGCTCTTGCATCATTTTTTCCTTATTGGAGTAAGGGATTCCATGTTCATGTTGATGCTTCATCCATTGCATTAGGAGAAGTTTTAGCACAACCATGTGTAGGAGATATTGACCACCCTATATCCTTTTCTAGTGGGATTATTTCTATGTCTAAAATGAATTATACTATGTTGGCACTGGGGCAGACCCAGGGTTTAGCTCCAAGAGTGTACCAACAAGCCCTAGCTATTGGCCCTTTTGGAAACACCTACGAAGCAGATGCAGTCTCACCCGAAGAAACTATGAGGGGGTTGCAGGATAGATATGTCTACAACCAAGGGAATATCAAGTGGATCTATCAAAACAACAACACAACATGCATCTATAAGTCAACAAGATAGATCTATCCTTCATAGCTATAGATCTGGTCTAATACAATAAAACAAAGAGCAACATAACATTGACATAGATCAAAGCATCAATCACACATACAACATATGTACGTGGTTCACCCTCTCTCTAGGGATACGTCCACAGAACTGTGCTTATGATTTATTAAGGTAAAGCATATAGTTCTTTTCTGTGCTCTCAACTAGCAGATATTCTCTCTTCTCCCTCTTTCTCTCCCCTTCCCACGCACCCATCTGTAGGACTGATCTTCACACACAACTGAAAATATTACAATATCTGAAGGCTCTCTCTCTCTCAGCACTTCTCTCTCTTAATACAATGATCTCTCTCAATATTGTAGCTAGGTCATCAACACCATCACACCAAAACAACAACAACAACCACCCCCACCTAGGTCCTCTTGACCCTTATTTATACATTACAATATCTCACCAACAACCTTAGGCTGAAACCTAGGTGCCAAAACCCTAAAGACCAATACCCTAGGTGTCTAAAACCCTAGGTCAACTTGACCCACTTTTCTCGGGCTTTACCAGCTTGTCTTTCCTTTCTTCTTGCATGGTGCTAGTGATGGATTTTTCTGCTTGTTGAGATGTCCTCTATCCATCTTCCTTTATTACCTGTCATCCTTGATCCTCTCATTGAATGAATTTATTTTCTGAATTTCTCTCCATCTTTTCTTCTCTTTTTCTTACTTTGACCCAGTGACATTCGTTGTGTCTCCCGCGAAGTTCTCTTTTTACCTGTTCTTCCTTGTTATTTTCTTCCTTCCATAACCCCCCAACACTCACCTGTGACCCATCCTGAGGCACTTTGGATCCAATCCTTCTATTTTTCTTCGACTTTGGGCTGCGCAGGGAAACCTTTGCTTTCTTCTTTATGCCTCCTCTCCATCCTTGTGAAGAATATCTTTTCTATGTCTGGTAGCCAGTTTCAACTGCACCTGGTACCTAGACCCTTTTCCATCTGTTTTTATTGAGAACTGTGAGGCAACTGGTTGTCATAGTACAACTTCAGCCGACTCCCATTCACCAATCCTTCCTTCCATTCTCCCTTCAATTTTTTCAGTTGCACAACTCCTCCTTTTGTAACACAGGCGATCTCATATGGTCCAAGCCAATGCATTCTGAACTTCCCTGGGTGTCTTATAAACTTACTGTCATACACCAGTACTAAATCACCTTGCTTGAGTTCCTTATTCTTGATGTTCTTGTCATGATATTCCTTCTCTCGTTCCTTCTGAACCTGCTGGTGGAATCCTGCAATGAATCTGTCTTCTTCTAGTTCAACCAAATCTACAAGCCTCTCACGAACAACACCAATATCATCCATGTCTGTAAACGTAGCAATCCTTAAGCTTGGCACTCAGTATTCCATTGGGACAACATCTTCAAGACCATAAACCAATTTGAAAGGGGCCTGCATTGTTAATTTATTGCAAGTGGTTTGATAGGACCATAGTACGACATGCACCTTTAGATCCCAATCATCCCTATTCACACTACAAATTTTCGTCAAGGTTGTCTCCAATATCTTGTTGAATGCTTCAACTATCCCATTTGTTTGTGGATGGTAAGGTGTACTCTTTGGATGGTGGACTAAAAATTCTTCAATCAGGGCTTCAGCTATATTGTTGATGAAGTGTGTGCCTTGATCACTCATAAGGATCTCGAGGCATCCAAACCTGGTTATTATGTCATCAAATATAAATTGTGCATCTATAGTTGCACTACAGTCCTTGATTGCTCTGGATTCGTCCCATCTGGTTAAATATTATGTCGCATTAATGATGTACCTGGCTTCTATGCGCTTCCTTGGTGGGTTTATGGGTCCAAGGAAGTCAATGGCCCATTTTTCAAATGCGTATAGGGTCATCTGTGGTGATAATGGAATTTCATCTCATCTGGATGGTCTCCCAACTCTCTGGAACACATCACAGGCTCTAACATAATCCTTAGCATCTTTGTGTAAGGTAGCCCACCAAATGCCATCTCGCAGAACCTTCTGCGCAATTTCTTTCCCTATGTAATGTCCTCCTGTGATGCCTTCATGAGATTCTGCAAGGATCCATGGTCGCTCTGTCTCCATAACACATCTCCTTAGTATCTCATAAGGTCCCATCTTGTATAGATGACCAACTATCAGTGAAAATTCGCCAACGCGCACCACTAGCTGTTTCTTCTGGGGAATTGTAAACTCAATAGGTGCCATTCCTGTTGACAGGAACTGGAAAACGTTTATGAAGTGGTCATCAATCTTTCTAATGGTGAGAAACTATGCATATGGAAGTGTATCCTCCAAACTAGTGGGCTCTTCTCCATGTTCCAACCTCAACAGGTGGTTGGTGCCCTTGTTCATTCTTCCTGGCTTAACTATGATTTCAAAATCATATTCTTGAAACAACAGAAGCCATCTGCATATCTGCCCCCCCAACACTATCTTGTTGACCAGGTATTTTAGCGCAGAGTGATCTATAAACATTTTAAAGTGTCCTCCCAATAAGTAGTGGTGGAATTTCTGCAGCGCGTACACCATGGCTAGTCCTTCTCTTTCCGTAGTGGTGTAATTGATCTCCGCTGTAGATAGCTTCCTGCTAGAAAAAGCTAATGGATGGTCGATCTCCCCTTCTCCCGGTTGTGCTAGTACTTATCCCAATTCAGAAGAAGACACATCAACATGCACATAAAACTCCTTGTTCCAATTTGGAAAGACTAGAATGGGCACAGTGACCATATTTTGTTTCAGAGTGTCGAAGATCTGCTGGCATTTGTCTGTCTAGTGAAATTGACAGTCCTTATTCAACAAATTCTCCATCGGTGCTTTGATTTGGGCATAGAATTTAATGAATTTCCTATAGTGGATAGTATGTCCTAGCGCACTGCGCAATTGTTTGACTGAAGTAGGAGGTGGAAAATCAACTATAATTGCAATTTTAGATGGATTAACCAACAAGCCCTGCTTGCATACAATATGGCCTAATAACACTCCAAATGGTGAGAAGAAGATGCACTTCTTCAAATTCAGAGAAATTTGACATTGCCTACATTTATCCAACATTATCCTTAGACATTCAATATGTTTTTTCAACAAACTAAACACAGTATAGTCATTAAAATATGCTTCTAAAAATTTATGCAAAAATTCTTTGAACGCTTCGACCACCACCATGGAAAATATGGCTAAGGCATTCTTCAGTCCAAATGGCATCACTGTATATTGGTAGGATCCTCATTATGTGGTGAACATGGTCTTGTGGCGGTCCCCCTTAGCAATCCAGATCTGATGGTATCCTGAAAATCCATCGATAAAATAATATACCTCCTGGCCTCCCACGTTGTCTAATACTTCATCATTGAAGGGTGTAGGGAAAGGGTCATGCAGACAGACATCATTCAACTTCCTGAGGTCCAAACATATATTGATTTTTACTATCTTCTTTTCTTGTACCACTATAGGGATGATACACTCTGATTCTTCGATAGGTTTAATAATCCCTGCTTCCAACATTCTGTCAAGCTCAATCTTCACTTTTTCCTTGTATTTTGGATTCAATCTGTAGGGTCTTTTATTAATTGGCTTTGCACCTAGTTTCAAAGGTATTCTAATCTCTCCCATAGGTCCTTTGATACCCTCCCATAGGTGATCAAAATTATGAATCATACCTTCCCAATCTATAGTGATGAGGTGCAACTTCGCTTGAAGGTACCAGTTGATAGGGGTCGTGTCCAGCGTGTTAATGAATCTGTGCACCCATTGTTCTCAAGGAATGTCACTCCAGGCCTCTTTGCACATGGTCCTTTGGGCAAATTTGACCAATATACCTTACTGTGAAACTTACTTCTTGTGCTGAGAATCGTACTATCATCAAGGTTCGACACTGTGTCCATTCTGTGATATTTCTTTTATGCTTCCCCCACCATCTTGTTGGTGTGGCTTTCAAGGCCTCATCCATTTCCAACAATCTATGTTGTATTGGTACACTTGTTTCAAAATATGATAGGAAGGTTTCTAAAGGGTTCAGACTGTCAAATGTGGGTAAATTACTTACTATTGTGTCGATCCAGTGAACTTCTCTGATTAACCTAGCACATCTTCTGGTATATACTTCATACATCTGGTTCTGCCAGTTCTCCAACGCTTCTTATGAATCTGATGAACATGCATTGTCACTTCGCTGTTGGTCACTATAATTGCTTAATTAATTTCAAACAACCAAGTGAAACATAAATTATCAACCCAGGGAAGTCTTTTGTTTCAAAGATAGCTGTGCACTATATATGCTCAATTCCAAAAGCACTTAGTGTTGTAGTAAAGAA
>ML782797.1:621022-639780 GCA_009831015.1 Picea engelmannii
CAAGACCTAATAATTTGCAATGGAGTAATGAAGTGGCCAAACTCCAACCAAATGACCTATATTCATGGGCTAGGTAGTAGTGTTGTAGATTATGTGATATCTGATATCCCTATTTCCAACCAAATAACAACTTTTGACCTTTTGACCTTTTAAATGACCATGAGCCCGACTCTAATCATAAACCTTTAACCCTAACTCTAAAATTTTCCATGCATAGGAGCACCATTGAAGAGAATTATGATAATCAAAGGAATTTGCGCTTTAACAAAAGTAAAGTTGACATTTTATTAAAGGATTTAAATAGTAAATTAAACATCCTAAGTTATAAGGACAACATTGAAGAACTCTATCATAATTTTACAACTACCCTTTCCACTTCTATTAACAAGTTCTCTTTCGAGGTGTCCCATAAAAAGATAAATAGAACAACCAACCCTTGGTATGATAAAGAATGTAAAATTGCTAGGAAAGTCATTAGGGATGCTTCTAATGAGCCCTTAAAACTTGATAAGATCAATGCGTACAAAGCCCTAATTAAAAGGAAAAAAATATACTATATCAATAAAAGGCAAGAGCAACTTTCACAACTATACAAGTTGGATCTTAAGAAGTTCTGGAGCCAAATTCTAAAACGCAATACTAAAGAAAATAATAGGATTCCCTTAATAGACTCGAATTCCTACCTTAAAAGTATTTACGAGTTCCCTAATGCCATGGACACCATTCCTATTATCCCTACAAATGAAGAAGTTTTTTCTTTAGATGACATAGAGTTCGGGGTTAAGAAGCTCGCAAATGGGAAAGATAAAGACATTGAAGGCTACCAAGCTGAAATTTTTAAAATTGGAGGGCCAATCCTTATCCCTCACATACACAAGCTCTTCAATTTAGCACTCAAGCAGGGCTTCCCTAAACCCTGGATGCAAATCCTCATTGTTCCTATTTTTAAAAATGGGGATAAAAACATTCCCTCTAATTATAGGACCGTTATGATTAGCTCGAATTTATCCAAGCTTTATGGAATTATTTTGGAAAAGAAGATTAGCATTTGGCTAGAAAGTCACGGTAAAAGAGCTAAAGGCCAATACATGTTTAGGAGATATCATTCAACTGTGGACCATCTTGTTACCTTTAGGATCATTGCAGAGGAGTTCCTCAATACTAAAACCAATTTTTTTTGTTGTTTTGTTGACTTTAGAAAAGCTTTTGACATGGTTCTTAGGAAAAACCTTTGGAATAGGTTGGAAGAGATAAAAGTGCCTCTCAAGTTGAGGGTTTATTCAATAAGGATGTATGAGAACGTTGCTGCTAATTTTAAAAACACTGAGGGCTGGTCAAAAGAGATTAACTGCAATATCGGAGTCAAACAAGGTTGTCCCTTGTCCCCTACCCTTTTTGACATATACATTGATAAGTTAAAAGAATGCTTGGAAAACAGAGGTTGTGTTGTCCCTACTCTCACTGGTATAGTCATCAATCTTCTTCTTTATGCCGATGATATCATTCTTATGGCAAGGATTCCCCATGATCTTGAAAACCAACCAAGAATCCTCAAGGAGTTTTTCTCCAATATGGGTATGACTGTTAATACTGATAAGACTAAGGTCATGATTATTAAATCCAATAAGATCCCTTATGATACCTTTGTATATGAAAACAACAACTTGGAGGAAGTGACTTCATAGAAATATCTTGGAATTGATATTCACCACAAACTCAATTGGAATTATAGCATTGAGAAGAAGATTATTGGGGGATGGAAAGCTTATTATGGGCTTGAAAACAATTGTAAATCAGTTGATCTTTGGAGTTGGGATAAGAAGAAAATCCTCTTTGAGACTCTTGTTACACCTGTTATTCTTTATGGATGTAAAGTCTAGGGATGTAGTATCTCTTTTGAATCCTGGAGAAAGATAGAGAAAATACAAAAGAGTTTTATAACCTATAATCTCAAAATTAAAGGAAATATGCCCTATCCCATCCTCCTCATAGAAACAAGCCTCTCCCTCATTGAGAGCATGGATATGACTAGATACCTAATGTATAAGAACAAGTTAAACAACATGGAAGACAAGAGGCTACCTAAAATTGCTTCAAAATTAAGTCATAACCACCATCGACTCAAGCGAGGATGTCATAAAGATGCCCGGTCTTGGCTAAACTATTGGGGAATCATGGAAGAAACCATTTTGCAGAATAAAGATACTATTAACAAAAACATCAAATCAAAATTTAAGGAAAAAATGTGGTGTGATAAAGAGTTAGAGGAAAAAAGAAAATTAAGGTATTATAAAGATGTAATCAACCCTAATCTAGAAGATCAAAATTATCTATCTGTTTTGCCAAGTGTAAAGAAAAAAATAAACACTGCTAAGATAAGAACAAATTCTCACGAGCTCCATAGTGAAACTAGGCATTGGTCAATTCCTAAAACGCCATGGGATGAAAGAGTGTGTCACCTTTGTGACACTAAGAAGGTTGAATATGAAAAGCACTTTCTCTTAGATTGTCCAGCCTATACCCATATTAGATCTCATTTTCAAAATATTGATCATACTACCAACCTTCCTGTTGTGCCTCTTTTGTCACCTAAATGATCAAAACAGAGGTGCTTACAAGCTTAGTTGGGTTAGCTAAGAAAGACAACTGTAAAGGAAAGGGTTAGAGAAAGAAACATAAAATAACAAGCTAAGAAGTAAACTAAGAAATAAAATAACAACTAAACTATTGAGCATAAGGACATAAGAAAAAACCTCATGTCACCAATGGCAAGGATTATATTAGTGAAAGAAAACACCAAGAAGAAAGAGGACTTTGGGTCCCTTCTTCCTCCAAGGGAGGGCTCTTGGACCCCCACAACTAAGCTCTTCTTACAACTTTGAAAGAAATGGTGAAAGAATCCCAAGATAATCCACTCAAGAGGTGAGATGGATTGCCCAATGTAATGATGATAGTATACTCTTGATGAGAAAAGAGGATTCTCCAAGAGAATAGCAGCATCATAACCCTGCAAATGAATTCCTTGAAAATGTAGTGCACCCATGGCCTTGTTTTATAGCATCACTTTGAGGTATTGTACAACCATCTTTTAGTGTGAAAAGGGGTTGTTTAGGGTATTTTTAGGTCTTTGACCAGCCACCCAGTTGGATCTAGCCGAGATTTGGATGTCAAATCAACTTGGAAGCTGAACCAGAAGTGGGTGGGAGGTCAACCAATATCATAAATGCATCGTTCTCAGGTGTGCCCGGCTTTTAGCGACCACAATCGTGCATCATGCACATGTGCACTTTTCGTGCGTTTCAGGTTTGCGCATGTGCGCGCGCACCCTGTGTAGTCACATCGCACCTTAATTTTATCACTAGTTGTATAGTTTTAGACCTTTTGGAAATGATTTTGTGGTAATTTTGGTCCATGGGTGACCTCATAATTGTTTGAAGCTGCTGGATTCTTGTAATCATTTAGGGACAAAATTTCAGTGATAACAGATGCCCCCTGATGGATGAGGTTAGGAGCATACGTATAGCCGAAATTCATCAATGTTTCTTCTACTGAGAGTACCGTTGTAAGAGAGAGAGATAGTGAGAGTATCAAGAGTGACCCATTGGAGGGAGAAGGGAACCTATAGTACCCAACCTTCCATAAGGTGTGTAAAAATAAATTGTGTACAAACGAGGCAGGCATGCCCCATGCCCATGTCATGTAACTCAAAAAGGAAGGGTGTTGCATAGTAACTGAAACTATGTGTTGATGTAGACAATTGCAGCACCCTCAGGGGTGGTTGTGATAAAGGAAAAGGACCATTCTGAGGAGGAACATACTCTGAATAGTAGGCAATGATACCTATAAGGAGTATGACGGATTCTGTAGCCATTGATAGCCTAGTCAAGTTCAGAGGTCTTCGACAAATATATAAGAAATAACTGCAATAGTCGCAAAGTAAGACCCATTGTAACATGAGAAAGTGTTGAATTCAAATGTTACGGGGGTCAACAACAACAGGGTGCATTTGTGGTTCTCCCTGTGCTATCTGAGACCTCTCATTGGAAAGGTAATGAGAGTCAAGATATTGTCGCCCTTCTGGAAACTGTGTTGATGTCGACAAAAGGGGGACGCGACTCCAAGAAGCAAAGGGCTTCGTGAAATCTAATAGGTGAGGTTAGGAGCTGATGAGGTACATGGATGAAAGAAAGATGTACAAAGACTTAAGAATACCCTTGGTTGGGGGTATATGTGAAGTACAAGTGGTTGCAACCGTTCAACTAGGTCGAGTGTCAGGGGGACAACAAGACGTGGGATAAGTTGTGCCAGAGGTGGGACAAAGTGGACAAACTTAGAGAGCAGAGGTAAGTGTCATGTGGGATACTCAAGTATATGGAAGATGTCAACAAGAGTAGATGATAAGGAGTGCCCCAACCAAGGGTGGCATGGGTTGTGTTTTCCAAAAAGGGAAGAAGGTCGCCAAAGGTGATGACAAAAAGATATGTAAATGCTAGAAACAAAGGATTTTTACAATTTATAAAGAATAATTTGGGATGAGTGTACAAATACAGAAACAGGTGCCCCAATGTAATATGGTTGGGCTGGTTAGGGGATATTTTTCTTGGAGAACTGGTGGAGGTTGGGGGCCCCGTGGGTGGGTTTCTGTATGAGGTAGATGAAACGGAGGGAAATTTGCGGATGGGCAAACTGATTGTGGATGAAATGGAGGGTTAATGATACTGCGGAGGTGTAGTCAAAAGAGAACCTTGAGGAGATAACGTGGGAGTCTGTTTGGGAAAGCTAGCAAAATGAGGAGAAGGAGTATGTGGTTGATTCACGACATGATGTAAGACTATCGAGACTCCCATCCCTAAAGGGTTGAAAAAACAACATGAGTGTCAAAGTGCCGAAGGGTATTATGAATGGGACAAGTCATGTGGGGGAGAGTGCTACCGGGTGACAGCACCCAAAATGCAATGGAGGTGTCGCAACTGCAGAGCCGGAGATGGGGATCCTAAAGGCAAATTTCTGAGGGTGTGACTGGAGATGCAATTGAGATTTAGAAAGAATGATTACATGCCAGTGTTGATTATATACCTGAAGGGGTCACGCTGATGTATGATGACCAAGTACCTGCACACATGAAAACCAAATACCCAATGTGAACAATATCTAAAGAGAATTGAACATACAAGAATTTATTGGATAATTTTGAACATGAGCATGCGTACCTGGATGTGGTATGGAAAAAATGGCTCCCCAGGGGCTAAGGATAAAAAATGGCCTGGGGATTGTCTGGATGTAGATGACGGGATGTTGATCCCGTGGCTGAATATAGATCGAAAAACGAACACCCGAAGCTCCCAGAATGGTGTTTGGAAGTTTGGCGGAAAATCCTATATATAGTTGTAGGGACCACATTGCCACCTCATTTGTACCTGTTGTCATAGTGATTGGACGAGAGATATTAAGAGGAGATTTGGAGATTCCAGGAGAACGAGGCGGTTGATTCAGGACCAACAAGCTTTAGGTTAGTGGTCTTATCGTCTTGCATAGAATTAGGTTTCCTATTTGTGGGCAGGGATTGTAAGGAGGGCCATACAGGGGGTTTTGTGGGTGTGGGCCCCCTAGTGCGCGGGCGATCCGGAAATATGCGCGCATGGGTGCACGCCTATTTTTAGGCTATCCGTGCATGGGTGCGCCCTAAGGGGGGAAAAAGGCATGCATGGTAAGTGCGCCTATTTGCTACACAACTACGCATGGGTGTGAGGTTGTGCAGTGGGCAGGTGCACTGTGATGCGTGCCTGTGTTCATTATAGGGGCACATGGAGGCACTATTGTATGGTGGACAGGCGCACACTCGTGCGTGCCTGTGTGATGAATAGGAGCACATGTGTGCGCACCTGTGGGGTGAACAGGCACACATGTGTGCGCGCCTATGGGTTTGAATAGGCATGCATGTGTGCAAGCCTGAGGGGTAAATAGCCGCGCCTTGGAGGCAAGGATGACGGGTGCAAAAAATCATCTTTCTTGGAGATTTTCATGTGTTTTATGTCCAAGATGGTTGATCTAGGACTATATCATGTGGTTGCAGGCAATCATTGGGATGATGCCGGTCCACTGGCAAGAGCAGGACTGGTCACAGCTGAGGTAGGCCGTGACTATTGAGGAGCCGGTGGTTCGTGCCACTTTGGCAGCATGTGGGTTGCTGAAGTTTTTCGAGTGCCCTTTGATATGGGCTCAGGAGTATCTTCTTCAATTTTTTATCTGGATGTGGAGTCCATATCTGCATTGTTTTATGGTGCGGGGAGAGTAGCTAGCCTTCACTGCGGTGGAGGATGTGTACTTTCTGACTGAGCTCCCTTTTTGGGGAATGTCCCTACCAGCGAAGCCTGTGTTACCTAGGGACGTGCAGTTAGCTACCTTGGGCTGGAGGTATTGTTCAAGGGAGAACTTCATATCAGGCTCTGTAGTGAGTATCGAGGCTATGGATGATTTAGTTCATCATTGTGTAGTAGCAATGATTGTGAGGGTATATGGGTCCCTTGCGACTCAGCGGATCAGTGGTGGTCAGCTAAGGATTATGGGGAGGGCACTGGACGGAGAGAATTTTTCCTGGGGTTTGATGCTGCATGCCAAGATGGTAGGGCAGCTTGACAGGTGTCGGACTCCGGACTCAGGGGAGTTTGCCTTTGGGTCCATCTTGGTGGCCTAGTTTTTGGATATGGTGTCGATGTTGCACCCTAGAGTTTTATTGGGTGCACCTGGTGCGTGAGAGCCACGACTGAGGAGGTGGTCAACGATTTTGATTCGCCATGGTGGTGGTGAGTGTGGCCATTTTTTTTACAACTGAGGTTGCACAGGTGTGGCGGAAGATGCCGCAGATCATACTGCAGTATCCATACTGTGGAGTTGACTTTCGGGGTGATCCGGATATGGTGTTACCTCTAGAAGAGGTTTTTGACCACCGAGGTATGTTTGTGATTTGTTTTATATGTTGATATTTGAGATAGTATGACCATGTATTATGTATAGATGGATGTTGATGTTATCTTTTGTTTGTTTGTATGTGCAGATGTGGGACCTCACAGGCGTGAGGTTGAGTTGATGAGAGTGTCGGCTCGTCAAGAGCCGGTGAGACTGTCGTGGGGAGAGCCGCAGGTAGGGGAGAGATGTTGGCGTGAGGACATTGAGGCGATACCTGCTGGTGATGAGAGAGTAGCTAGGAGACGCCGTTTTGATGACCTTGGTGCTGGGCCATCGCATGCTCCTCCGGTGGAGACCGGGGGCGATTTTGAGGATATTCGTTGCTACTTGGAGGCGGTGCTACAGGGAGTGCTTGAGGGCATGTGGTTGCGCATCCAGGACGAGGGTGCCCTGGAGCAGTGTGTGGGAGTTCCGATGATGTGTCGATCCATTGTTTGGCGAGCAGTAGTAGCAGGTGCTGCGATGACTGGGCAGTTACCTCCAGGTCCGGAGGGATCGATAGTGGGTGGGGCACCACCTCCTGAGGGAGGGGCAGGAGGTGTTTCTCTAGAGGCACCTTGAGTGTCTCGCTATGTATTTTTTGTATACTGTATATAGGCTAGTGAGCCCATTTTGGTGTAGTGACACCAGTTTTGTACCAAGGTGCTTTACTGGCCTACGGATTTTGTATACAATGTATTTTATGTGTATGTAAACATTTTGATGGCACTATTGACCAATATATATATATATGAGTATACATTTTGGGGTCTTTGTGATGTTCACATATGTGTTTTTGAATGTTATTTATGATGTCTAATCTATATATGTTGTGATAGGCTCTTGATGGTTTACGTGTGTGTAAAGATATCTTGATGTGATATATGCCAATTGAGTATAATGCTAGCTAGGTTATCTATAATTTGATTCAATTGTCTTGGAATATGTGTAAATGTAATGAAATTGAAATGTCGAGATAAAAGTCTAACTTGCAGGTATTTGAAAAAGAGGTAAGGATTGCGGACATGGTACACATTGTTGAGCTGGAGGACGACTAGTTGGGAGTCAAGAAAGACACTAAGGTGATGAATATGATGATGACAAGCATTGGTGAGGAGGCCAATGAAGGTAGTGTACTTGGCTTGGTTGTTGGTTGTTGAACCCAAACATATGCCGCTAGAGTGGAGTAGTTCATGTGAGGGGGAATAGAGGGCCCAAGATGTCGAAGCGAGATTTTGTGTCCAACAGCTCGCACCGTTGGCATAACCGATGCGGTAGGATGATGGAGGAAGCATCTGTCAATAACACGAATGATAGTTTAGACATGAGGTATGGAAAAAAGATTAAAAACACTATAAAAAAGAAATAACCTAATGTAGAATGGCTACACTTAGGCGTAAAATTTCTTTAAGTATAGCCCATTGACGGGTTCTTTGAGAGAGAGGCCTTTGGGGGAAGCCAGGATGTATGCGCCTTTGGTGAGGTAATGTTGGATAATGTAGGAGCCATGCCATAGTGACTTGAATTTTCCATGATTGAGGGTATCGTGAGTGATCTCGTAAGTAAGGATGAGGTCGCCTTCGTGAAATGAGCAAAGGTTGACATGGCGATCAAAGGTGGCCTTTGACCATTTTTTGGCTGCCTCATTGTTCTGTAATGAAGATCGACAATCTTCATCCAGGGATTCTAAGTTCAGCAAGCGCTACTCCATTGGAGCAGTGTCGGGTAATAGATCAATTGTGGTGCATAAGGTGGGAATTTCTCACTCGATAGGAAGAGTGGCCTTGACCCCATGGACTAGATGAAATGGTGTGAAACCAGTGGCCATTTTCACGATCGTACGATAATCCCATAGTGCGGAAAATAAAATATGATGCCAATTGGTCTTATGTTTGTTAACCATGCGCTGTAACATGGTTTTGAGGACCTTGTTAACTGCTTTGACCTATCCATTGGACTGAGGGTAATATGGTGAGGCAAACTCATGGGAGAATCCTAACCGGGATGAGAGTTCGACGAAAATCTCATTATTGAAATGTTTCCTGTGGTCAGAGACTAGTTGGAGTGGTACTCCAAAGTAGGATATGACGTGATTAAAGAAAAAGTGCACTGCAGTGTCAGCGGTGTTGTTGAAGGTAGGCATGGATTCAACCCATTTTTTGAAGTAATCGACTGTGACAATGATGTATTTGTGTCCATTGCTAGATGGGGGATTACAAGTCATGAAGTCGATACCCCATTTACAAAAGGGGCCTGCAGTAATGACTGGGTGGAGAAGAGCAGGTGGTGCTCATGCTTTGTTGGCGTAAAGCTGACATTTATCGCATCGCTTCACGGCATGAATGAAATTGTGAAACAACGTAGGCCAAAAATAACCTGCTCGGATGATTGTTTGAGCAATGGACATCCCCAAGAGATGGCCCCCGCACGCCCCGGTATGACATTCATTCAAGACTCTATCGGCCTCGTCAATAGTCAAGCTTCGGTGAAGTATGGTGTCGACCCTTCGCCGATATAAGATATCTCCGATGAGGAGATAGCAGGGGGCCTGGTGGAGAATATGACGGCGATCATCTTGTGAGAGGTGGTTACCGAACTTTTGGGTTCGGAGGTAGACGAGGAGGTCATCGTACCAATGATCATCTGAAGTGATATAAAAGAGATGTTCATCGGGGAAGTCGGTATTGACGGGGGTACTGGTAGTATCAGAGGGGAAGGTTGTGACAAGTTCGGCGAGGAAGAGAGATTTCTTGCTCTTGGGCGTTGAAAATTCAAGATCGTACTCTTGAAGGATAACTATCCATTGAGAAAATTTGCCATTAATTTGCCAACGACTGAGCAAGTATTGCATGGGGTTGGAATCTGCTATGACTTTGGTTGTGCGAAGTAGAATGTAATGGCGCAGTTTCTAGACTGTGAGGATGACTGCAAGGGATAGTTTTTCTTCGTGATTATACTTCAAGGGTGGCCCTGAAAGGTTTTTACTAATGTAGTAAATGACATGCTCATGATCGTCATCACTGATTTGAACGAGAACTCCCGCTACTGAGACAATTAATGCTGAGATGTAGAGGATATAGTCACGATTATAGTTGGGTGAACTAATTAAAGGGGCATTGGAGAGTGCCATTTTAAGGTCGTCAAATGCTTTTTGAGCATGTTCATCCCAGTGGAATGGGATGTCATGGCGTAGTAAGCGAAGGAAACCATGTGCTCGAGTGGCATAGTCTAGGACAAATCACCGTAAAAAGTTATCTTTTCCTTGTAGGCTCTAGAGTTGGTGTAAATTTCGAGGGGGTGGAATTTTTGTGATGGCCTGGACTTTGAGGGGGTCCATAGTAATACCTCTTTGTGAAACGATGAATCCGAGGAGGCGCCCTGCAGTGATGCAGAATACGCACTTGAGGGGGTTCAAGCAGATGTTGCACTGACGACACGGTTGAAATATGATCCGTAAATCATCAAGATGATGGGTGCATTTTTTGGATCGAGCTGTGAGGTCATCCAAGTATGTGAGGATGATATGAGCTAGATCGTGAAAAATGTATATCATATCCCATTGGAAAGTTGCGTCAGCATTCTTTAGGCCAAAAGGCATGACATGATATGCAAAATTACCCCAAGGGGTGGTGAATGCGGTTTTGTATTGATCGGCTGGATGGATTTGGATTTGATTATAACCAGAGAAACAGTCCATGAAGGATAGAGCCTCGTGGCCTGCGCAGTCATTGATAATTTGATCGATGAAAGGCATTGGAAAGTTGTCTTTGGGACATGTGTGATTGAGATCACAAAAGTCTATGCATACACAGATAGTGCCTTATTTTTTTTTAATGGGTACAGGGTTGGAAACCCATGAGGTATAGGTGATGGGGTATATGAACCCAGCCGTGCATAATTTTTCAATATTGGCTTTAATGGCCGCTGCTTTGGATGGGTGTAGCGGTCATTGTTTTTGGTGAATCGGTGTGATATCAGGCCATGTGTATATACAATGTTTGACAATAGAGGGATCAAGGCCAGGCATTTATGTGTATGACCAGGTGAAAATATCCCGATATTCTTGGAAGAGGGATTTATAGGCTGTGATTTATTGAGGAGTGCATGCGGTGCCAATGGTGATTTCCTTGACGACTCCATTTTTGATGGAAATATTGATTTTGATGGTCGGGGAAATGTTGGCCATGTTTCCTTCTTCAAAAGCATCAGGGGCAGGGATGGGGTTGTTGAACCAATCGATATGCCCTGATGGGATAAAATCCTTGGTTTCGACTGTGTATATGGGGTGTTGGTTAGGAAGCGTGAAGGCTTCCTATGGAAATAATAGTGCTTGGTGGTGTAGCGCATCCCATGGGTAGTTGAGGGTGTTTAACTCTTTGAGTATGTCCTCGTCACAGTGGAATTGGCGGGAATACAATGGATCTAAAAGAGTGATATTGGTGACTATCACCATGTGGTTGTCCTTTGGGGATGAAGAAGCAGAGGGAATGATGCAATGAGATTGTGATGGTTCACTCGACATAAACCAAATATCGAGGTACTGAGGAGTCCCAGTGGTAGTTGGATGTAAAATTTTCTTAGGGAAATGAACGGGAGAATTGGGGGGATTTGGGGGAAAATCCTCGGATAAGTCATCCAAGAACCATGGAGGAATAGGGAGTGCCTTTGGTTCAGGAGAAAGGATATGAAGAATCTATAGTGATGAGGTAAGGTTAATCATCGATTCTGTAGGGGGCACAGGGGTTTGAATCTGGGTCAATTGGCGTTGCCTGTATTCAATGATCATCGGACATTGGTATGTAAAATGATCTAAGGATTCACATAGAGAGCAAGGGCATCCCATACATTCATTACTGAAGTCATGACATAATGGATGTCAGTGATGTTTGGTAGGGATGATGTAGCTGGATTGGGTTCGTTTTGGAAGCTTTGGCGTACTGCGACTAATGTCTGTCAGAATTGAGGTAGTGTTGGGCAATGGTGTGTATAATGGTCATATTAAGAACATATGTTGCAAGCGAATTTGGTTCGCATCCCTTTTCTACTTGTGTTAGGGGAGATAGCGGTAGTACTTGCTATAGTGGTGAGTGGTGATGGTGTTTTATTGGGTTGAATTAGGTTACGTAACTCGGGTAGAGATGGGCATTTGTTGGTTGGGTGTCCATTTTTCTCACATAGCATGCAAGGAGGTTGGATGCGTGGGGGGAGTGGAGATATGGGCTCCTTCTTCTTTCACCTGCCCCTAGCTATGGTAGGGAGGTTAGTGAGTGGGGGTGTAAAGGGTATGGTAGGAGTGAGTATGGGAATCGTCATTGGGATTCCTTCTGTTTGGGGGGGAAGGGATGGTTGAGGAACCATCTCTGGTGGATGTAAATACCAAACTAGAATTTCCAACACCATATTAGAGAGGGTAAGCGTTGTGGCTACTTGGAAATGTTGTACGCCTGGTGGAGGGTAAAAGAAGGGGATTTGAGTAATGGCTTGGGGAATTGTCTCCCAAACTGGGATATGGCCTTGGGGAGAGGTGAAATCATGAACTGGTGGAGTCAACGAGTTCGTAGGAGGCTCATGAGGGGGGAGCTCTGTGACTAGTGGGACGTCAGATATGATAGAAGCCTCCCTAGGAGGAAGGTTATCCTCCATGTCAGTTCCTTTGGACGATACGACGCATACCTGGTTGGAAGAATGAAGGAGTGGTGGTGCACCATGGTAAGTTCCTAACAATTATGGGTCTTTGAAAATTCCAGGACCCATTTCGATGAGTGGGTATGCTTCATGATTAGTGTGGATGAGAGGGAGAATGTTATCGATGTTGGCAGAAGGGTTGGGCTCATAATGTGAGACTTGGTCAATTGTAATGATCTTCCTGTTATGGGGGAACATCATGGTTCAAAAGACGGAAGAAGCAACTGTCTTCATAGCGTACATGTAGCTATGACCAAACAAGATATTATAATCGAGTGGGGCATTGATAACTTCAATGTCGATGACAATGGTATTGCCCTCGAGTTCTAAAGGGACATTTTGGAAGAGCCCTTCAGGAGAAGATGGTCATCTTTCATAGGCTCTTAAGGTAATGGCAGATGGTATGAGTTCAAGGGAACCAATCTTCTACCATACAGACTTGGACATGATGCATGTGGATGCACCTTCATCGATGATGCACCAATGAACTGTAATGTTCCAAATTTTCACTAGGATTTGAAAAGAGATTAGAGCGGAGAGGAAAGGTTCTCCACTGTCGAGATCAAATGTGATGAGTTGAGTATCTACGGGGTCGACTTCCCCCAAGGTGGAAAGTAATGATTTCCACTGAGTGGGACAAGTTTGAAGGACTTTTAATACTGACATGGCAGTCGGGGATCTTGCTAAGTCATTGACCAAACTAAAATTATGAGCCACCCTAGCCTGTGGGTTGTGGACATTCCGGCGCAATGGGATGTGAAGGATGCAAAGAGGTGTTTCTGCGTTAGGGTGAGGAATCACCAATGGGGGTCCCGTTGGTGCTAGGATTGTTTCTAGGGGAATAGGAGGAGACTTAGCAGGTGCATGGTATTGACGACTATGTGTCTATAGAAGGACTTCTTCCTCAGTGGTGAGGAGGATAGTATGATTTGCGGGATTATTTGGATTGAGATACTGTACCAACTGTGATGGGGTGGGCTACGTCTCCTGTTGGGTGTTCATCACACCCTGGTGTGGAATGGGTTTTTGTAGCATGGTTGGGGGTGGTTGTTGCATGTATTGCTGTGGGGCCTTCTGAGGGGTAGGCGGTGCTGGAGGATGTGGTACAACTCCTGAGTCTTTCATCCATTTAAAATTAGCGATTTGGGGGAAATGATGAGTATAATGATTGAACTCACTGCAAAGGGCACAAGGGAAGGTGGTTCTAATAGTATTGTTATTTCTCCCTTGATGCCTGTTGTTATTGCCCCCTTGGGGGTTCTAATTCCCTTGATTCTAGTTGCCCCCAGTAGGTTGGTTCTATTGGGGGTGATTCTTGCCTTGACCTGGGTTGCTATTGTTCTTGTTTTTTCATTTCTTTTTGGCATTACTCGACTGATGGGTCGTATTTTCTGTATTCAACTGTTCAAAATTTTGATATTGTTGAAGGGGAGAGGGTTGAACAAAATTCACCCCAGCATGAGGGTGTGTGGGAGCCATGGGCTGTGGAGGACCAGGGAATGGAAAGTACATATTCTATGGGGGTAATGATCTGTAAGGTACATAGTAAGGTGTGACACTTTCTCTAGTACTTAAAGTATAAGATGAGGTAGAGGGAGTACCAGAACTTGTTTGGATAGGTGGGTGTATTGTGGGTGCCGACGGTGGCCCACTGATGGGTGGAGGAAGAGCAACAGGGTATGGTTTTTAATAAGGGGGTGGAGGGTAATAAGAGGTTCCCCCATATGCCGACGGATATTGAGGTGTGCCATACATCGGTGGTTGTTGGGGTTGTGGATTGTGGTACATGGTATTACCAATCAATCCGTTTGTTGAGTGAGACATCCTGGGTTTGTATTGGCCGAATGGCACTGGTTTTGGGAGGTCAGGAAGTACTGTGTACAAGTACCCTGATTGTGAATAGATGAGGTTGTATTGTTGAGCCTTACTGATGGCTTCTTCTTCTGATTGAGGGAAGGTGGAAGCTACATCTTTACCGAGGAGAGAGACAAGTGATCTGAGAAACCAGTCAAGACACTATTGTTTGGTGGTTTCGGCTTTGCACAAAATACGTCGTCAATTCCACTCGTGAATGTGATCAGTGATATGTGTGGTTTAGGTTTGTTTAAAATTAGAGAGTAGTTCAATACCATTGTCATGGTAGATTGATAATTGGAAGAAGGTAAAAAATGCTTTGGCCAAGGACTCGAAAGTCACATGGGACCCTGATTTTTTGTCTACATACCATTTGGTTGATGGGCTAGTGAGTGTGCGTTGAAATAATCGTAGTCAGATGGAATCATCCATAATGATGTTGGAAGAGCACCATAGGTGGAAAGTCATGACATGGTTGGCAGGGTCATCCCCTGCCTTTCCTTCAAACTTGGGGATGTCTGAAGGTAGTTTGGTAGGCGTTGTAGGCCATGTGGGGTCATGCAATATAGGATCATTTGTGAGTTTGATTAGATCAGGTACGTTAAAAGAGGCCAAATATGGCATCTGGAGTGGTGGCGGAGGATTAGTTCCATCCATGGTGTGAGTGTTTTGTGAACCTATCCCTTGAGGTGGGCTAGGTGGGTTGGTACTTCCCCCTTGAGAGGAAGTTGGCTCCCCGCTTCCTTGTAAAGGAGAGCAAGTAGATGGTGGTCCTTGAGAAGTGGACCCAAGTAAGGTGGAACCAAGCAAAGTTGATCCTAAGATAGTGGCACTCATAGGAGTGTGAGAAGGTGGGGCCGATGAGTTGGCAAGACTAGTAACTCCCCCTAAAATAGGAGGGAGGTTTAGAAAGTGTCTGGAATGGTGGGGGTTCTGTGGGTCCCCTATGATGTCTAACTAGCTGAGTGGATGTATGCGAATTGTGGTGAGAGTAATAAATAAACATGATCCTTTGTTGAAATTTTTGAACTTTACACGATATATATATAAATCGAATGTAATCATAAGTGCATCATACATAAAATATTTTGAAAAAGAAGCATATGTGTGGATAAGTGGGTTTTGTCCACATGGGGGATCAAAGAAAACAAATGCTCATGTCCTAAAAGACGTAACGTCCTTCCTCTCAAATAGCATTGTACCTTCCAATAGTACTCAACAATGGGGTCTGAAGTCACTGGAAGAGAAACTAGTGAGGGATGAAGTAATCAGTTATAATGAGGGGTAAAGGGGGCATATTCCGAAAGAGCTGGTGATATTTCCCAATAGCCACACAAAATCTGATCAATGTGCAATTGCAGCCCACAATTTCCACCTGGGTAGATGTCCTAAAATTTGGTCACTAGGTACCTCGGTCAAAGTGTAGCATTTAGATTTTCGACCTAAGAAATGGGTCACGGGCTGGATCCCATCCAAGAGGTGGGTACCTCAAGGGGGGACGTACAGAACAACCTAACCTCGTACTTCAACCCTTCACAGGTATCTCCCTACCTTATGGTGTTAGGAAAACTTGACTTGGAGGATTTACAGTTCCCTATTTGACAACGTCTATTGTTTTGACAATGTGAGAACCAGATAATGGGGAGTTATTTGGATGCTTATCCTCAAAATCCTACCTAGACTAAAATTTTTCTTTTGGCACCTCCTATGGAAGAAAACTTAGTGAGTTTTTAGAAAAAATTTAGATGTGGTTTGTTTGATAGATTGGGGGTGTGAGCCAATGTCGTTGAGATTAAATGGGAGTGGATAGTTTTATCAAGAAAAGGGTGGGGTGTTTCAGAATCTCTTTGGAGAAAACTTACTTTGACCTCCATGTTTCAAGATGAAAACTATGTGAGTGATAAGTGACTTTTGTGTGTGAATGAGTGAAAGTGTGCCAATGTTTTAATGAATCAGGTGTCACCTTGCTGCATGTGGACTTCACTTGGTCCTTACAAGTGTTGATTACCTAATTAACTAAATGCCTTTGGTACAACCTTGCGTAATTCAAAAGTCCCTAGGAAACTGCATGTGAACATGTGGGTCCTTTACTATTCCTTTAACTCCCTATTGTGATTTAATCTAAGAAATATTTTGAAACTATCCTAGATTGTGATCATGTGGGCATGTATGGGCCCATTACAAAACCTTTAAACTTCCCTAGTGATTTAATCTAAGAAAGTAAATTTCAACATCATCCTATCTTTGTAGCATGTGGGCATGTATGGGCCCATTACAATCTTGAGATGTGTTTGAAAAATAAACTAAGAGGACTCCCGAGGGGGCTGTTGTCCTCTCCTAAAGGTTTTAATCTTTTTAAGGGAGATGAAATTGTCCTTTAACCTTTTTCTGATTCTCAAGGTTGCTTTGAAGCATGAGAGAAGAGCATACTAAACGATTGTTATCCAACTTATAGTCCCAATGTAAATTTTATGTGATTACAAATGATTCCAACTTATACTTTTAGTCAAAGCAAGCCATCCATGTGGCAAAATGAAAGAAAAAGAGGAAATAATGATTTTAAACCCTTTAAGTGCCTATGTGTTTTGACTAATCCCTTTATATGGAGAGGGAACTAAGTGTGGTGCAGATTACAACATGCATGAAATCATTTTTAAGAAGGCTAGGGGCTTTCCCCAAATAAAAAACAAGCTTACAATGTGTATTTTTCTGCATAGGTGTGCAGGTCTCAGAGTAGACAGAGGCGCACTGAGCGCCTGTGCACAAACCGAAACAGACTTTTGGGCACAGGTGCATAGACCAACATAGTAATTTTGGCGCATGTGCGCACGATGCGCGACTGTGGGCCAATAAACCCGCTCACAACTGACACACGACCGTGAAGAAAATTTTGGATGGAATTCTCTCAATTCAGCTTTGAGTTGGGTGTTTTGCAGGTCGTCTTGGGCCGGTTAAGGTACCTGTAGGTTAAATAAACCAAAAGAAGAGCTAGAAAAACCCAAATGGGGTAGGAAATTGATACCTTTCCCTAGTGGAGTCGCCAATCTGTTGCGCCTCTTTTGTCACCTAAATGAGCAAAACAAAGGTTCTTACAAGCTTAGTTGGGTTAGCTAAGCAAGACAGCTGTAAAATAAAGGGTTAGAGAAAGAAACATAAAAGAACAAGCTAAGAATTAAACTAAGAAATAAAAGAACAACTAAACTATTGAGCATAAGAACATAAGAACAAAAAAACCAATAAGACTCATGTCACCAATGGAAAGGATTATATTAGTGAAAGAAAACACCAAGAAGAAAGAGGACTTTGGGTCCCTTCTTCCTCCAAGGGAGGGCTCTTGGACCCCCACAACTAAGCTCTTCTTACAACTTTGAAAGAAATGGTGAAAGAATCCCAAGCTAATCCACTCAAGAGGTGAGATGGGCTACCCAATGTAATGATGCTAGTATACTCTTGATGAAAAAAGAGGATTCTCCAAGAGAATAGTAGCAGTATAACCTTGCAAATGAATTCCTTGAAAATGTAGTGCACCCATGGCCTTGTTTTATAGCATCACTTTGAGGTATTGTGCAACCAAATTTTAGTGTAAAAATGGGTTGTTTAGGGCATTTTTAGGTCTTTGACCAGCCACCCAGTCAGATCCAGCCGAGATTTGGATGTCAAATCAACTTGGAAGCTGAACCAGAAGTGGGTGGGAGGCCGACCAATCTCATAAATGCGTCGTTCTTAGGTGTGCATGGCTTTTAGTGACTACAGTCATGCATTGTGATCATGTGCGCTTTTCGTGCATTTCCGGTTTGTGCATGTGTGCAGGCGCCCTGTGTAGTCACAACGCACCTTAATTTTATCACTGGTTGTATAGTTTTAGACCTTTTGGAAAAAAAATTGTGGTAATTTTGGTCCATGGGTGACCTCATAACTGTTTGAAGCTGCTAGATTCCTGTAACCATTTGCGAACGAAATTTCAGTGATAACACTTCCTAACCTCTTAACTCAACAAAAGTATGGTGATCTTGGAAAGATTCTCTTAATGTTTTTCGAGCACAGAAACAAAATTCTAAAGAATCACAAGTAATCAGTTACCCTCTTAAGGTCCGATAGACCAATTAAGTCTTAGTGGATGTTAATCATCATCATCATCATCATCATATAAAACATATATTATATATGTTTTAATATATATAAACATATATAATTATATATTTTATATATTAAAACATATACAATATATGTTTTATATATATAAAACATATTATGTATATGTTATATATATATAT
>ML782797.1:650004-662315 GCA_009831015.1 Picea engelmannii
GTGATAATAGTGGAGGTCATTCAATGTAAGGTGGACTAGGTCCACTATATTATTAAATAAGGCCCACTATGGTAGTTAGATATAATAAATGGGTAAATAGATATAATAAATGTAAGAGGACTTCTTAGAAGGTTCTACTTCTATAAGATTCCTCATCTAGAATGTTCTTAGGTGATGATAGAACTATATAAAGGGGTTCAAGCAATGTAATGAGATATGAAGAGAATTATTGTATTTGGAGCTGAAGCTCATTAGGAGGTTGCCCCCTTGAAGAGGCAAGTGAACAGGAGAGGATCCCTTCCATAATAGGATCCATTGTATGGTGTTGCCCTACCTCAAGGGTTTGGTAATAATAAAGTGTGGTTTTTTCTATCTTGCTTGTAGATCTATTGTGTATTCAGTATTTGTGGTTTTTATATTGGTAGATCTATTCAGGTTCTTAACACTCACCATATCTTTGTTTTATCTCATGCAACTCGGAGAGAGCCCGTTGCTCTGACTGCGGTAATTGAAATTCCACTATAAACTTGTACTTTACCTGGGTTAAAGAGAAAGGATTCCCTTGAGTATTCCCTGGCTCAATATATTTCATATACCATTTTATATCTCGACCTCTCAAAGAAGTATGGAACTCAACCAATTTGTTTGTGTCTAGAGTTCCGCGAGACCTCTAGATGGATTCACAAAGAAACCAATGCTTTTGAATGTCCTCATCCCCTTTACCCCAAAATTCTGGGTATTGGGTAAGATATCTTGCATGTTGATGCACCATTGATGGACTTGGAGATCCTATTAATATGAACCTAAGGGTCCTGGTTGTGATATAACTGAAACACTTTCCACATTGCTACTACTACTACTACTTGAACTTGCTGGACTACATGGGTTAAAAATGATAGAAAATACAAAAAGATTGATTATGGAGATTACCAAATTTTAATATGGTGCCAGGGAATAGGTGACTTGGGGCCCAAGCCTTTACCTAAAGAGCGAAGTTATTTGATCTGGAGGGTCATGTTTTCTTGTAAGGTTCTATCTACCTCGTGATACAGTCTGACATTTTCTGGCATTGTGGGTTATGTCTCTCTCAAAGCTCCCTCTAAGGTATCAATTGAGTATTCTTCTTCGTAGTGGTGTTTATATTTACTTCTTCATTTTTCACTTCTAAGGTTACCTTCTCTTATTTTTCTCCTGCAAAATATTCACCTATGTCACCAAATTTCTCCTTCAACCATCAATTGGATAGCCTTATGCATCTTTGTGACTCTCACAATTTCTCTAATTATTTTCTTCGACTACCGTCACAATCAATATCCTTCCATGATTGATCAGGTATGTTCATTACCTTTCTCATCTTGTTCCACAACCTCTTTTTAGTAGCCACAACCCTATTTAGAGATTGTTCATTTCTTCCAGTCTTCTCTTGTTGGCGCCCCATCTCTAGAAAATCCTTCTTTATAGGATCATTACCCTCCCATGAACCACCTTTCCCCTGAGTGCATGGGTTTATGCTGCCATCTCAACTAAAGGAAAAAGTAGCATCCCTTCTTCCGCTAGAAAAATATTGATCCAAAGAGGGATTTACCACAATAATATTCATCTGAATCCTTCGTGGAATTTGACTTCTTCTTTCAAAAAAGATTGATGGTTCTCTGCAACAAACTCAATAATATATCCTTCCAGGGTAGTCTGCACCCAAAAATCCATAGCATGAGAGTTATGATGATCTAACCGGTGAAGATATTATAAACACTCAATGATCCATTTATATATTCTCTTGACTTGATCTTTATATTCTGGTTCTTCTTGCAACCTCTCTAGCCATTGAAATACCTCTTCAGGGAATCAAATCCAAAATATCTCGTACTGGTCACTCGCAAGAATCACAACCCAAAATATTTTGTGATGTAACTCGGATTCTTGCTGTATAAACTCGTCACGCCTTATTTCCCACCAATTCTCAAAGTCAGAATTAAATGTGTGATGAGACATCCTCTAAAAATGAACTTTAACACTCGGTCCCAACAACAGAATTATTTGTTGTCACAAAATTGAGGCTAGGTTTCTTAGAGGTTACCAACAAAGGGTACCACTATAGTCTAGGAGCACTGGCATATTCAACCTTCCGCAAGGGAAGGGGGTCTCACTCGAAGTGAAACTGAGATGTGTGTGTGGTGAAGTGAGTTAAAGAGAACACATCATCAGTTTTAACATTACCATGTTCAACTTCATACATCAATAAACAAAAACACATTAATCAATAGTGAGTAAAAGAAAAATATACATGACATATGTAACTGCACAACAAATAAAATATGGATTCATACACAATATAACCAAATTGTAGGGCCTGAATAATATCTTGTATTAGTAGCATCTCAAAACCAATCATACATAGAGTGCATCTCTCAAACAATCACTTATACAATGAAATCCATTCCTCGATACCCATTATATACTCTAAGCTTTTGTGCAATCACATTAACATTCAAAACCCTTTACAATAGCTTCCCTGAGACTGACTCAATGATAGTAATGATAATAATAAAACCCTCAGTACCAATTGTAACCCTTTTCCCATTACATAGCTCCAGATTTATAGTTTTTCCTTAGTAGTGAGCGATACTTGAGATATTTTACCTCTTCTGAAAGGAAGAAAACTTTTCAAATGTAAATTGGTGTATAGAACCAAATATTGTAAATGTGTTGAACTTGCACAGAATAGATCTAGCTAGAAAATACTACACACATTTGCAGAGAGAAATTGAAAAAGAAGAAGCAAGATAGAAAGAATGGAAGAATTCTCATTAACCATATTCCACACTCAAAGAGTGAGTAATTTACAATAGATATAGGATACATGAGGAACTAATGAGCCATAGTGGTGGTCTAGATTGATCTGGACACACACCAGCAGTTACAAGAGTAAACTGCCACCTAGTCTAGTCTCTCAGGGAGTTACGAGAGTGAACTGCCACCTAGCTGAGTTAACTAGTCAACTAGTCTTCAGTTAACTGGCTGAACAAAGAGTAGTGAGTTGGTGATGATTCCAATGTTGCATGGTGACAAAACCAATGCAACATCTAAACTCAACACAACTAGTCAAACTAAAGTGTCAATTGAAAGAGAATATTCTTCAGGTGGAATATTCTCCCCTAAAATATAGGAGACTGGATAATGACTAATTATGAATAATAAACAAGGAATAACCTTAGGAAAAATAAATCCTAGGTGTGTGTGAAGTAACTCAAACACCCCCCCTGAACATCACTATGATGAACATAAAGAATGGGTCCCGGCTACGAGGCTATGTTAGGTACCCAAATAAAAATGATACACTGAACTAAAAAAGGAAAGAGGGAAAACCTCATGGGAACAAAACCCCTCGTCAAATTACAATGCATAAAATAAAAAATGATAAGGAACAAAAGGCAGTTGCTAAGCAACCATGTCCTTCACTCCAAGAAGACCTCACAACTGTGCAAGTTTTTTCTCTTTGAAGATTTTGTTGAAGATGTAGATGTCTGAACAGATATGATGAAGTATATGCATCATTGATATTTCCACACATATCCACTTTATCTTCTTGTAATGAATAATATCCAAATAAATTTTGGATGAAATTTTGAAAACCGTGCGGCCGTTTCCAGAAAAATGCTGAAATTTTGTTGATTTTAAAATGATCATAAATTCACTTTCTGGACTCTGTTTCAGACAATTTTTTTTTGAAATTGGATATTTTCCCGAGAGGAATTCAAATATCCAATTTGTTTCTCCAAATTTTTCTCAGAAAATATCAGAATGGCGTCTGATGTGCGTGACTCTCTTTTTGTCTCCTGACATACATGCATGGTGCATGCAAAAGTGTCTGCATGTGATTCCTGAGATGCATGCATGGTGCATGCAAAAGTTTCTGCATGTAAATCCTAAGATGCATGCCATATATCTTCCACATGAATTTCAGAAAACAAATCTGAAATGGAGTAGACATCATCTTCAATTATTGGAATACAAATTTCTSCAAAAACTTTTGTAGAAGACTCTTCATAATAAGAAGCCTGATCTTCTGATGGCTTCTTTACTGGCTCTATCTATTCAACCTCCTGCATGAAATATTCAAAATATTCTTTATTCCCAAATAGAACCTCCAATCTGGTCCATAATTCATTTGGAGTTAATCCTTGTGATTCTTAATATACTTGATGGAAAAGTTTGGGAGAAACAGACATGTCGATACTTCCTATGGCCATATCTTGTCTATTGAGAGAGTCATTTTTCTCATCGATAGAATCAGAATCTACTTCCACTTCCATATTAATTTGGCACAAGCCTCTGCATCTAAGATGAAACATAATTTTTGGCTTCCATTCCAAATAGTTATGAGGCGTGAGAAGTATTTTCGGCGAGTAATCCATCTTTTTGTTGTCTTCAATCTTTTGTACCTGCAAAAAATGATTTGGTGTAGATTTTTCTTAGTATTCCATAGGCTCTGATATCATGTAAATGTGTTGAACTTGCACAGAATAGATCTAGCTAGAAAATACTACACACATTTGCAGAGAGAAATTGAGAAAGAAGAAGTAAGATAGAAAGAATGGAAGAATTCTCATTAACCATATTCCACACTCAAAGAGTGAATACTTTACAGTATATATAGCATACATGAGTAACTAGTGAGTCATAGTGGTAGTCTAGATTGATCTGGACACACACCAACAGTTACAAGGGTAAAATGCCACCTAGTCTAGTCTCTCAGGGAGTTACGGGAGTGAACTGCCACTTAGCTGAGTTAACTAGTCAACTAGTCTTCAGTTAACTGACTGAACAAAGAGTAGTGAGTTGGTGATGATTCCAATGTTTCATGGTGACAAAACCAATGCAACATCTAAACTCAACTCAACTAGTCAAACTAAAGTGTCAATTCAAAGAGAATATTCTCCAAGTGGAATATTCTCCCCTAAACTATAGGAGACTGGATAATGACTAATTATGAATAATAAACAAGGAATAACCTTAGGAAAAATAAATCCTAGGTGTGTGTGAAGTAACTCCAAAAAGTATGCATCATATGGAAGTTTTGAAAGACATAGGGCCCGATTAGTTCCCAAAGGATTCTCTCAAGTTGAAGGCATTGAATATAATGAAACCTTTGCCCCTATAGCCAAAACAAATTCCATTTTCCTTATTCTAGACCTTGCTACCTCACATAAATGACAGGTCTATCATATGGATGTTAAATCCACCTTCTTGCATGGGCATTTGCAAGAGGAAATCTACATGAAACAACTTCCTTACTATGTCCAAAATGACTCCAACCTTGTTTGTCACCTTAAGAAATATATTTTTTCTCTTAAGAAATATCCTTGAGCTTGTTATGCCAAAATGGATAGCTTTCTTCTTGACACTGACTTTTCTAGATGTCATTTTGACCCTAA
Source organism: Picea engelmannii (assembly GCA_009831015.1). Lineage (NCBI taxonomy): Eukaryota > Viridiplantae > Streptophyta > Pinopsida > Pinales > Pinaceae > Picea > Picea engelmannii. Next base: position 655,440 of record ML782797.1, read on the forward strand.
TGTTGATACCAATAAACTAGGAAGCCATATCATAATACTTTTTTTTTTTATGTTGATGACATTATCCTCACTTGTAGTGACCCTAAATGTTTAACCCATGCAAAATCCAACCTTAAAAAGGAATTTGAAATCATAGACTTAGGTTATTTACATTATTTCCTTGGCCTCCAGGTTTTGCAAACTAAGGAAGTGTTGAGGGGTCGTAAATCCCTTTAACTCAACAACAAGAACCAAACCTGCCACCGAGGCCCAATTAGACTCTACAACGTTTAATGGTGGAATGGTTCTCCAGATCTTGTGATCTAGCCAATTAATTGACGGGCTTTACATTTTCTTGTGAAGGCTTCTCCTTCATTTCAAACATTCTCTTTTTGTACCTTTCTCTTATAGGTGGGACCAATACAATATACAAGCCGGTATAAACTAACTAGGTAATCAAAGTGGGGTAACTTAACTACTGGATAAGGATAAGATTGGGATAAACCTTTTACTCTAGCATGTAGACAATGATTCTCTACCACATGCCTAGTAATAATACATTAACCTGCTGGTATTCCAAATTGACTGAGATACAATTTATCAAAAAGAAAACATGCATGCGATAAACGATGGCAAGAAAAATAATTCTCTTAACTCTAATAATCCATTACATAATAACACAATGATTTACTTTTCATCATTAAAGATAATAACTATAAAGCATTGCATCAGATAACTTATCAATAGTTTTATAATCTCTTACTCGTTATAGCATCCATTCATGAGATGAAATCAGAAATAATTCTTCTCCACATCCAATCATACACACTTTTGATGAAAAACACAAACTTGTCTATGTTCCTAAACAAGACTTCTCAATCAAGGCAACTCTTAAATAGTTCTTTACAAAATCCAAAAATGAGGGTCTTTGCAACAACCATCAACCTTTTTCTAATAGGTCGATCCTCCTATTTATAACATACTATTAACTAAAAATAACTATTAAAGTGCAACTAAATAAAACAAAACTCACTAGATGGCTCTTTATTCTATCAATATTTCTAAGAGTCATCATAGGATCTCACTTAAGTGGGTGACTCTTCTCTTACTCCAACCACTTGATGAAGAGATCCTCACATGTGTTAGCACACAAGAATCTATGTTGTTCCATTGGGGTCAAAAGAATCTCTCTTATCTATACTACTTGTTCCTGATACTTGACTATTATGGAACTTAACTATTGCAACATGCCTCGAGCTTTGATTGGGTGCTCCATGAACTGCCACACCTATCCTGGCACCATGTCTGTCGCCTTTGTTACTTCCTTGGCCCATGATGAGTCTTGTTCGACGTGTGATTTGACTATGTTGTGCAAGTCAAAAAAGTCATCGGGTGTGCCAAACTCAGGGAGGCTGATGTCTTTCATTACCCTGTTGATCTTGATCCAGCTTTTCTCGCACTTGGCTCATTTCTCTTGGATTTCCCGATGAGGTTCTCAAGCCATTTTTTCCCAATATTCGGTCGATTGCTTTATGTGATCGAGGATTCTTTCTTTTAACACCCGAATGTTGTGCTCTTCTTTATCTCAACCCTATTGAACCACGCTGATATATTCTACCCTTTACATAACATGTTGTTCTTTCTCGTACCACCTCTCCATATACTTGCACGTGGCCAATTGCATGAGGGTGTCTTCTTGCAACTCAGCTATCCTTGTAGTGAATAGGTGTCGTTCATCTATAAATTTGTTGTAGGCCTCCTTGAATTTTCTCCTTAGGAACACTACGACCTGTGTGGTGTCCTCATAATATTTTTCCAAGTTGCGCAAATGTTCCAATTCTTTCAAAGAAATAGTTAGCTCCTCTTCATCCCTTTTTTCTCTATCCAGGGTGGCATCTGTGATTTCCATTCCTGCACCGATAATTTCATATGTCTTCGCATGCTCTGTGTTGATCAGATTTTCCTCCATGGTGATGAGGATGTAGCGATATAGAGTGATCCTCCTCTTCTTGGTGGTTCTCTGCACAATATCTTTCCTTTTCCGGTCATAAGCGATGGCATGTATGTCAACAACTTCATCCACGGGCTTGGGAACTTGTTGATCTCCCCAAGTGAGCATATTTCCTAGGCTCCGATGGTATATATTTTTTCAAGAATGGGTTCTTGAACTTCCTCCACATGTTTGAAAGGTCTGGATTCAGTTTGTCGCTCATCGGGAAGTTGATTACCGATTAAAATTGAGGCGTTGGGGGTGTCGGTACTTACTTGATAATCGGTCGTTGAGATGTTGATTTCTTGTTGTGAAGATTCTTCCTTTTGTTCGTCCATCTCTGGATCAGCCTTCAGACTATATTCTTGGTTCTTCGATGCATTGGAAAGCTCAATGTCTAAGACACTCTCAACCTCTTGTTCATTATGTGGAAGGCCCTGAATTTGAGCGTCGGGAGCTGGGGAAGATGTCTTCTCTTGCTCCTTTTCCTCTATAATCTATACAAGGGTCACCAGGGATACCTCTGGGCTCTCTTCATCATCATACATGTTTATTAATTCACGAAGGTGGTCTGGTGCACTTGATATCCTTGATATTTTGACTTTCTCCAGATGAGCTGAAACACCCACTGATGATCCAACCTGTAGCATTGTGCTTCCAGGGTCATCTAACCCAGTGATTTCATCAATGTCTATTAGTTAAGGGCTACTTGGTCCTATCTATCTTTCATCTAGGTTTTCGGAAAGGGATTTTTTCATTCCTTTGAGTTATGGGTCATCTTGCAGATGATCAATTATTCACTGTGCCTATTCTATCATGAGCAACCCCCTTTCCCGCACGTCTTGTGTCATAAGGAAACCTCTTTCTTGCATCAGAGATATCATGGGGACCTCTACTGCTTCTGTCACTACCATTTCTTCCCTGCATCCGAGGGATTCTTGATCCGATTGCTCTATGGTCGTCACCAATTCATCCAAGATCATGGCTTTAAACCTGGTCATTTTGGGGTCGACCATCCTTTCCATCACTTCGTCCTAGTCCTGGGCATTTTTTGTGAAGAATTCATCTTTAAATTTGTCGTGGGCGTATGGCCACTAGGACAACACTTGCGAGGCATGTTTCAAGACTAGACCCTTTGTATCATGCTTATGGAATCGACCTTTCTGGAATCTGAACTCTAATTCGCTCAACCCTTCTTGTTTGGCTTGAGCGGTGTCCTTCACCAGGTAGAAGCCTACATAGAATCCATAAGTTATGAACGCCCACTTCTTGTCCTTGACTAGGGTGGCGTTTTAGCCTTGAAGGATGGTCTGGTATCATATCTCTCTTACTACAAGTTGGTCAGGAAGATGCGCTGGAAGGAGATGTGGTGCTCCAGTGGCCTTGAACACCATGATGTATGTGTCTTTCTCATCCAAGTACCAGTGGCCTATCTTTGATATCATCTTCTTGGCCACAGACGATATTATCAAGCATTCTTTATTGAAAAGAATGAAATAAATACGTGCGATGAATTCATCGCAAACGAGGGATTAATATTTATTGTACCTGTTCTCCCATAGGACACTGAAATATATGTGTACCGAGAGATCTGTGACATGCCAACTTAGGTTCATGCCTATGAAAATGTTTCTGGCACACATGACATAAAGTAAATATGAATCCATGTAGAAGGTTGGTGTATCTCTTTCCTTCGGCGTCTGATCCTGTTGTATGCATATGCTTAGTTGCTTAGAAATGATGGCTCCCTATTTGAAGCTTCTCCCAGAAATGGCCACTGTGTAAGCTAGAGGCATCCATGCCTCTGAAAACCTGGAGCAGTCCTTCTCCCCATATAATCGGTAGATGAGATCTATTAGGTATATGTATGGATCCCTTAAGTTGCTCGTCTGGTACCAACCGATTCTCCATTTGGTATATTTCTTATCTTCTCTCCACCATAAGGCCATCGCTAGGCTGGTGTCATGGCGCTCGTAGAATTTTATGATGAAATCTGTGTTTAGTCACTCTTCAAGGTCTCTAAGCTTGTAATACTTCTGGATCTCCACCAAAAGGAACACTCCAACACATCCACCATTTTCGTCATTGATCAAACATTTCTGTGTGTCTGTGTGGTCAATATGCCACTTCAGGAGTTCGACACATGGAAAGACAGGGGTTCTTCTAGCCACCATATGCAGTAATGACCATCAGATGTTCGGGAACACTTCGTCATTGATCACTCTAACATTAGGATAATTGTGTGGGATGTATTCCGAGTATTCCTCTCGTCTGATCTTTTTAAAGAGATCTCCCCAATGCGAGAGTGTCATCTTAGACCCTGTTCTTGCCTTTATATCTCCAAAGGTTGGAGGCTGGATGAAATCCTTCTTTGTTGATGTTTTGATGACAAACTATGATCTCAACATGTATTCCAATTGTCTTACGACCCCTCGGGAGGAGCCTTTGCCTACCTCTAATTCTTTCAGCTCTGGCTCCCTCAGTGATCGTCTAGTGGTTGGCTTTATTGGCATAATTTTTCCTTCATTCAAAATAAATCCTCATAGACTGTGTACAGAGAAACACTGGATAAAAATATATGAAGTGTAAACATGTAAAATCCACAGACTTGGGTACATACCTATAAATCTTGCTTAACCTGTTTATTTGATACTCATGGGATCTCTGCAGCTTTCGAATTTCTCGTTTCACTTCTTCAGAAGCTCTGAATTTCCTTGCGCACAGAATGATTCTGTTTACAACGGCTGAAGAGAATATAATCTCATGAATAACTTACCGAGTCGCATCAACCATTCAATTTGGGTGATGAGTGCAATTTAAAAAAATCTTCCATCGAATCTTTGTAACTTAAATTCATCATGGGTCCACAGTAGAGGTGTGGGGGTGATGTGCTCTATCAGTGATTTCAAACGACCATGTTGATTGGTGCACGAGGTAGCAAATAATGCAGGATTTGGTATTAATTAGACCCTTAAATGCACAAAATCTAATCATATCTAACACTAAAACTTCCCATCATGTTGCTTTCTCAGTGGGTGGATTGGGAATCGAGGATGCGCTATGAATTTTTTCATTGATGTCTCTCACAAAAGCTCTGATGCTAATCAATATTATCGTACAATGTTGTCCTGGTAAATCTAACTCGGAGGTGTGACTTGGACCTAGGGAACCAAGAATTACTCGGGGTAAAACTAGACCGTATGGTTCTCCAATCTGGAAAAGACACGTGGCGTTGAAGACCGGGGACCTAATTCATGTGTATTAATTAGAAATGGGAATTTCTTCAAGTTGTGCGTTCTAAAACAAAACTGGGCTCTCCGATGCCAAAAAGGTATCAAGGGTCGGTGATTAGTGATAAACCTATCATGTGTTTTTCTTTGAATTATCTTCCTCAAAAAAGCACCGATGTCGAAACGCTTCGGGGATCGGAGATTTGGAAAAATCTTTAGCATGGTCAGAATGTTCATTGTGATCCTTTTCAGATTTCCCCAATTTCAATAAGTGCGTAGGGCATCGATTATCGAAGACATCATTTCTTTCTTCGTTAACATCTATTCCCCTCGTCTTTTGCCGATTCCAGAGAGGAATCAACTATCGGCGATATCCTCATGCAAACATTTGGCACAAACAAACTTCCTTTTTCCGATGCCGATGGAGATCGGTGCTCGGTGACTGAGGTTTCTCGAGTGGATCCTTTCCTTCTTTGAATACCTTCTGATGTCGAATCTGAGTATGTCAGGTGAGGTGCTTTGTCTTTTGATTCTTTATTAAGGCGTTAATGATTTTTAAGTCATGGGGTTTCATAATTTCAAACAAACCTGAAAAGATAATGAGAGTCATGATAATAAGAAAAGGCAAAACATTTTCACAAAAATTGAATTCAAAACAGAGAGTGAAAAGATCAAGTGGTACCCCAAAAGTAAAAAATTGACATAGGATTTTTAGGGTGTGTTGAGTGCTCAACACACCCTAAATATCCTATGTCATTCAACAGGAAGGTATTTTCATTTCCTAGTATAATTATGTTTGTGACCTTCTTCACCTCTTTCACATGGAAGATTCTAAACCATCCCCCTCTTCCTTCCCATATGGAGTCAAAATCGATGCCACTTATAATACTCTTGAATTTGATGCCACTTTGTATCGTTAGTTACTTGGTAGCCTCTTATATTTGACTACCATCCTAATATTTCATTTGTTGAAGGTATTTTTTATCGATATATGCAAACACCCCATGAAAGCCATTTTAAAGTAGCTAAAAGGATACTTTAGTATGACTAGGGTACATTTCAATTTGGGATACATTATAGTTCAAGGGGGAATCCTTCGTTTGTTGGTTTCACTAATTCATATTGGGCTAGTGACCTTGATGATCGGAATTATACTGCAAGTTATCTTTTTATCCTTGGTTCTTGACCTATCACATGGGCTTGTAAGAAACAACATGCTATTTCTCTTTGTTTGGAAGAAGAAGAGTACTTAGCAATGATTAATGCAAGTCAAGAAGCCTTGTGTCTTTGACAGATCCTTTCATAATTTATTATTCTAGTAGTAGCATCCAACCACCCTCTAGTGTAACAACTGGAGTGCCATAAATCTCGCCAAAGATCCAGTTCAACATCAGTGCAACAAACACATTGAGATACACATACACTTCTGTTAGCGATATTTCTTGTATAGGGGGGGTAGAATGCATAAAAGGGGTAAAAACCCACTTGTCCAAAGTTTCGGGCTACAATGCGCCCGTGGTAAGCAACAAGCAAGACCGGGTGGTCCAGATTTGCGTGCCCAGATCGACGGCGCACAACGAATTCCGTACCCCCCTTGCCTTTCTACCTTTAAGCGAGGGGGGGGGGGGGTCCGGAATCGGGGGTGCACCTCTCCGACGGTCCAGATGAGCGCACTCG
>ML782797.1:668589-686613 GCA_009831015.1 Picea engelmannii
CCCCCTGATGGGATGGAGAAAGGAAAGGCAAGAGCTTTAAAGCTCAAAGCTGTCAGGTATTGTCTTGTTGGCCAAGCCTTATACTGGAAAGACCCCCAGGGGATACTACTCATGTGTTTGGACCCGCAGCAGGCCCAGCAGGTGATGTATGATTTCCATAACGGTTTCTGTGGAGGCCATTATTTTTGGAAGACCACTGCTCACAAGATCCTCCGAGCTGGGTACTACTGGCCCACCTTATTTCCTAATGTCTGCAGGGGAATTAGAGCTTGCATCAAGTGCCAGAAATTCTCAGGGAAGCAGCAGCTCAAATCCCTGCCATTGAAACTTGTGGTGGTCTCAGCACCCTTTCAGTAGTGGGGATTGGACTTTATCGGGGAGATTCACCCCCCCTCAAGTGGCCAGCACCGATGGATTTTGACAGCAACCGACTACTTCACTAAATGGATAGAAGTTGTCCCTCCCAGAAGCACTTCTCACAAAGTCATCATCAGCTTCCTAGAGGACATCATTGCTAGGTTTAGCTGCCCCAGCAAAATTGTCACTGACAATGCCTCCCCATTTCGGTCCGAGCCTCTAATCAAATTTTGTGAACAGTTTGGGATTTCACTGATTCACTCCACTCCCTACTATCCTCAGGGAAACGGACTAGCAGAGTCCTCTAATAAAAGTCTAATCAAGCTTATCAAGAAGCTATTGGAGGATAATAAAAGGGCCTGGGACTCAAAGCTCAAATTTGCACTTTGGGCCGACCGAGTGACAACGAAGAAGTCCCTGGGCCTCTCACCCTTCCARCTTGTTTATGGGATCGAGGCKGTCTTCCCCACTCAGCTTGCCTTGCCTGTGGYAAACCTTCTCCATGAMTATGAGGGGGAACCTAATCTTATGCTCAGAAGAATTCATCAGATGGTGGAAGTGCAGCAGGTCAGAGAACAGGTCCTGGACAGAGCTTACAACCGTCAGCAGAAGATCAAACARKCTTTTGACAGGAAAAGCAAGAAAAAAGAGTTTGAGCAGGGTGATCTGGTGCTCAAGTGGGATGCACCCAGGCAGGAGAAGGGAAAACACAGTAAATTTGATGCCCTCTGGTTCGGGCCTTTCAAGATCCTGGAAGTGTTTTCCAACAACACCTACAGGTTGCAAGATCTGGAAGGCAATAAAGTTTTCAGTGGCCCAGTCAATGGGCATTTCTTAAAGAGATGTTTTATGTGAGCCGCAGTCGGCTCATTTTGCTTTGTTTTGTAAATATTTTTCTTTGTTTTCATCTTTCATTTTTTGGACTAATAAATGACTCCATAGCCCAACAACAAAGGCACTAAGTCTGCAAAAGAGTTCTTAGAGCATCACAGGGACGACACTATCCCCCATGGAGCCAAATGTTAGTGATATTTCTTGTATAGGGGGGGTAGAATGCATAAAAGGGGTAAAAACCCACTTGTCCAAATTTTCGGGCTACAATGCGCCCGTGGTAAGTAGCAAGCAAGACCGGGCAGTCCAGATTTGCGCGCCCAGATCGACGGCGCACAGCGAATTCCGGACCCCCCTTGCCTTTCTACCTTTAAGCGAGGGGGGGGGGTCCGGAATCGGGGGCGCACCTCTCCGACGGTCCAGATGAGCGCGCCCAGATCAACGACGATGAAGATCATTCCGGACCCCCCCCGCCTTTCTACCTTTAAGCGGAGGGGGGGGGTCCGGAATCGAATAAGCAGCTTCCTACGGCTGAAATTTTAGTGCTCAGATCCACGACGCCCAGGCAACCACGTCCTTCTCAGTTGCCCTGTCTTTAACCCCGGGTGGGCCCTTTCTCCCATCATCACACCTTCCTTTCCACCTCTCCCTTGCTGCCATGTGTCATCTATTCGCCTCCCCATCTCTGCCCAGGTGGCCCATCTCCCGTCCCGTTGTCCAGTCACCACCTGTCGCATATCCTGCTCCTTTTCCACGTCAGCCTCTCACCCGAAGGCGAATCCTTCCGTCTTCTTCCCCCCTTTTCTCCATCTGATGTCCTCCGTCATCTTCCTCTCATCTCGTCACTTCTCCCATATGCCCTTATAGCCCGACGTCTCTGTTCCTGTCATGTGCCTCACCCTCCGCGCTGGCCTCTGTACCTGTCCCTCAAGCTATTCATTTATTCCAGGTGGCAGCGCGAGAAGTCGTCCATATCCCGAAGTGATGAGTTGGCTGAGCCGTTCCCAATCCCAAGAAGCAGTTATTGAAGCGGTTGGTGGTGGTTAGACATCGTCTCCGCCATTATGGGGACGTCCTGCAATTAATTAAAGGCACGTCGATTCGCTGAAGAAACTGTCAGAAGACTGATCGTGTCTTCCATAAGGTGCACGACCATTCAAAGATTGCAGCTCCGTGTTGTCAGAATCCATGCAGACGCAAAGCTTTCAATGCTACATCTCGATCTTGTTGTTTTTGTTGTTTTGAGTATATGTAGGCATTTTTTCCATTTTTGTATCTATCGATGGTAGAGCTAAGCTCCCGACTGTAAAGTTTCAACGATACTCTGGTTTCCTGGTTATGCCTCTGTGTTTGAGACTTCTTGGTTTATAACAAACAATTCCTTTCTTTTCCATCTTTGTTTCATCTTTGCTAGGGGGTTCACAGTTGAAGGATTCACGTGGACTTAAAAATCTTGTTGCGATAAAGGATTTGTTGCGGCATCTTTGTATTCTCTGGTATATGTGTTTGAATGTAAAAGGATTTTGTGTTCGAAAACATTTCTTCCTCAGTCTGTTACAAACCGGATGTCTGTGATAGATCTTGCATCCTTCTTGCATAAGTCTTCCACCTACTCACCCTTTACTACGACTCACTGTTTGGAGTTTATCAAGACCTCATTCGTTCATGCATGCCTGGTCTGGTTTCTGAGTTGATACAATGCTGTTCTGAGTTTTCCTCCATTTGATCACCCTTTAAACAAATCGTGACATAAAAACTGATGGGCTTCGGGCTCTGCTCCTGCTAGAAATCCAGGAGTGACTTCTGAATGCCAACAACTTCATCATCAAGATCATTCATGATCGATTTATTGAAGTTCTCTTTTTCCTTACAGAAGATCAAGTTGCAAGAATTTTCACAAAGTCTCTTATAGAAGCGAAGTTTATCAAACTTTGATCTATGTTAGGAGTTCAAGAAGTTGCCAATAAGAGGGGATAGACTCTAATGCCTCTTTCCTTCTCCTACTATGTCACCTTTGTAAATCATTCAATCCTATCCCAAGTTTTTCATAAGGTGGGATGTTAGGATAATTAGACTCTTAGGAGTTAGTTAAGATCAACTTGGTCGAATGTGTCTTTAGGTAAAAGTGTGTTTCTTAATGTGTTTCTTTAGTATGCATTAATATGCATTTGTAGTTATGTAATCTGATGGTAACGATATGTTCTAGACATAGAGTGATATGATAACTCATATTATCCTCAATATCAACAACTACATTGATCTGTGGTTTAATACATGATTGCTCCATGTCTCTATTTAAAGAGAATGGAGGGTCATTTGTTGATGATCGAATGTGAGAAAGTCTCTTGTAAAATATTTTTCTTTTTCATTAATACATTGCCTCAAGTAGCTATGTTGGTTGGGATTGTGGACTTTTTCCCTCTTTTAGGGTTTCAACCACATTAAAACATTGATGTGTTGATCTTTGATCTAGTTCTATGAGTGGTTACTGAAGGTGTTCATCCTATGTGAGAATACCCCATTTTGTCGAACAACATGTTGTCAATTTGGTTGTTGTCAGAGATGAACAAATATAAGAAAAAATTATCCTTGACATACAACTTATAATATGATCAATAATGGTTTTCCTAGATGTGGCCCAAATTGTGCCAGGTTGATCCATAGTTGGAAGATCTAGTGTCGAGAGATATTTTTTTTTCCACTAATGAACATGTCCATGTTTCCTCGATGCGTTTATGCAACCAAAATTTTGATCTACATTTAGAGTTTGAGGTAGAGAGGAGTTAAAATGGGGATTTGAGACTTAGATCTTGTTAGCACTTTGTAAACTCGTTTGGCTGAGAAAACGAATGATAGAGGCAACCTACAAACCAACTTTAAGGCCATAAACTAGCCTTTCCGACCTAGAGAGGGCTCTCTCTGAGACTTCGTCTCTATACAGGTTATGGATTTGAAACTGTCGACTAGATTTAACACTTCTGTACAATATTTCTGGTTCTATTGGCAAGAGAATGTGAGACCTTGGGCAATGGAGTCAAATTTCAGAAAATGAGAGAAACAAATGACTTGGTGACTGAACTTGAGAGGATAAAGAATAAGTAGGAAACAATCTTTTAGTTCAAAATCGTTATGTATGGAAAAAAAAAAACACATGAATCCACTTAGAGCGTCGCTGGAGATGAATTTTTAGTTCACTTAGAAGAAAACACAGTCGTCTAAATGGTGAAATCTAGAGCACCGTGCAGTGAATTCTAGATTTAAATAACATTGTTATTTAGATAAAATATAGATATGAATATAAAGAGCACAAGAAGCATGTACATAAAGAGAGGTTACAATACATCAAACTGCTACCATTAGAATATTTTCATCAAAGTTTCAAGACCTTTTCATTAAACTTCAATCAATTTCAAAAGCTACATCCAGCTGTAACATACCCAGCCACCCATAGGCTGGGTATGCTACCTGCAAGCCCGCCCTTGGATTTCTTTCTCATGTTGACCTTATTTATTTATTAGGAACGAATAAGATAACATATTTAATGACATGCACAACAATATCCAACAAGCATGCAAGATCTAAAGATTATGTTAAACGATAATTAAATATACACAACAGAAATACATTCATATACATGTAAATGAAAATTAAACTACATAGCTGAATACATTCATAAACTGATAGTAATATCACGAAAGAGAGCACTTATCTTTATGAAATATGAAACTTACTGGCTACAGACCAAGGACGTTCCACCCAACCGTAGACATCGATGCTCTAAATCCCAACAACAGTGTCACCCTCGAGCCAGGGCTATGAATCCACAAGCATGGTTACAGAGTGTAATTGGGTTACCAAACCAGTCATCTCTCAATCTCTCATAGGTTTCCTGACACCCACAACAATCCAAGTACCCAACTCTCTTCTACCCAACCTGTTCCACCCAAGAGAATGGACCTCCACCCTTCTCTGCCATGTAGTCCCTTAGGTAGTCCTTCTCCTTCCTACTAGGGCTTCCAGCATAGTTGGTCCAGAATCTCAATGCTAGAACTCTCAGGACTTGCAGTTGTGAGAAAAATAGGGCACAGGCCAATGAATTTCAGACATGCAGGCCTGAGGTCACGGCTGGATCACACCAATGACCACTACAACCAACTATCTAGTGGCTAAGTTCTTCAGTAGCTTCGTTTCCTTTGCCAAGATAAGATGCAGGTGATGATGGATCAATGGACAAGCTAGGGGGGGTGCATGGGAGTGCGTGAGGGAATAATGAGTGAGGGAATGAGAAAAAAATGAATAATTCATCATTCCAACCCCCCCCATCAGACTAGAGACAGGTTTAAGTAACCTCGTGGGGGAAACAAGAACCTCTTGGCCTTTCCCAAGAAGTTCACGTAATTGATCCCCTCCCTTAGACAAAAAGGGTAATAAGAAAAAATAGGAATAAACACTTAGTCCCTAAAGCTCCCTCTCTTGTGGAATCATAGCCCCCTATAACTCTAGTCCTTGTTCATTTAGCAGCCAACAACCTATTTATTATTATTAATGATCAAAACATTACATTTCTTGGGCATACTGGCCCTTCAATAATTGTTTGGGAACTCTGGCCTCTCAGCATTGTAACAATACATTATTTAAAATGGGGGTTCAAAAACCTGGTGTGTTACATCCCCTCCCCCTTATTTTGGCACTATCCTCAGTGCATATACAAAACACAGATCAAAATATCAAATTTATTCAAACAATATGTGGGTACTCTGCCCGCATGGAATATTCATGCTCCCATGTAGCATTTTCAGGACCGTAGCAGGTCCACTAAACTTTTACCAGTTCTATAACTCGATTCCAGAGCATTTTGACTTTTCTGTCCAACACCGCACTGCATGAACCTGAAATTCTCCCTCCGTCTCTACCTGAATCAGATGCCAATCAATAACATGGTTAGGATCATGTATATATTTCTTTAGTAAAGTTACATGAAATACATTATGCACATTCATGGAAGTAGGCAATGCAAACATGATGCAACCGACCCTATTTTGTCGAATATTTCGAATGGACCACAAAATATCGCTGCCAACTTTATACAACTACCCAATTTCAAAGAGATTTTCTTGGGCTTCACTTTCAAAAGTACATGCTCCCCTACTTTAAATTATCTAACTATCATTTTCTTGTCTGCATAAGCTTTATGTCTATCCTGAGCTACCTTTAAATTCTGATTAATCTTAACCACCTCATCTTCCATGTCCTTGAGAAACTCTGACCCAAGTACCACTCTATCTACTAGGTTGTCCCAACTCACTGGAGTATTTCATTTCCTACAATACAAGGCTTCAAATGGGCTCATTTTCAATGAATCTATATACCCATTGCTATATGCAAACTCAACCAAGTGTAAGTAATCTTCCCACTTAGATGGCTTATCCATCATATACATTCTCCAATGTCTTCAATTATTCGATTGAACCTCTCTGTTTTCTCATATGTCTGGGGATGATATGTTGTGCTAAAGTTTAGATTTGTGCCAAATCCTTTAAACAATCCCCTCTAGAAATTGGAGGTAAAATTTGTATCTCTGTCTGAGACAATTGTCCTATGTATCCCATGCAACCTAGCAATTTCCTTCATGAAAATTTCTACAATATTAGTTGATGTATGTGTTGTCTTCATAGGCACAAAATGAGCATCCTTTGTTAATTTTTCAACCACCACCATGATTGAATCGTGTTTCTTATTCATTCTGGGTAATCCTGTGATGAAATCCATGGTGATCACTTCCCATTTCTTCTCTGGAATTGGCAATGGCTGCAACAAACTTGCTCGGTGCCTATGCTCAACCTTCACCTTCTTACATTCCATACATCGAGCGATGTAATCAACAACATCCTTCTTCATTCCCGACCAAAAGAACTGGATTCTTACTGCTGTAATTGTTTTTTGGTAACCGAGATGTCTAGCATAAGGAACATCATGCATTTTCTTTAGTCCCAAATTCGTCAGTTCTCCAGAACTAGGAACATAGATTCTATTTTTATGCATGAGGAATCCATCTTCCTTTATCTCGTACTCCTTTATTTTCTGTTGTACATCTCCTTGTTGTAAGTTTTCCTTTACCTGTAGGTAATGTTGATCTGTAACAAGACCATCTAAAATTCTTATCTTCAAGTCTGATTGATGCATACTGACAGCAGTGGCATGCATGAGATGCACTCTCCTACTAAGTGAATTGACAACTTTATTCTCCCTTCCCTTGATATGCTTGATATCAAAGTCATATTCACTTAAAAATTCCAGCCATATTGTTTGTCTGGCATTCAAGGTCAGTTGTTTGAAAAGATACTTCAGACCAACGTGGTCTATCCTTAATTCGAATTTCTTCCCCATGAGATAATGCCTCCACATCCTCAAGGCGTGAACAATGGCAAGAAGTTCCAAGTCGTTCATGGAATAGTTCCTCTCATTTTCCTTAGGCTTTCTGGACTCATATCCAATGACATGTCCATTCTGCATGAGGACTCCCCCAAGTCCGTCATTACAAGCATTTGTACATACCACAAAACTTTCATTTGGGTCGACAATCTTTAACACAGGTGCACTAGTAAGTAATTCCTTCAACATATTAAAATTCTTTTCACACTTGAGTGTCCATTCAAATTTAGTTCCCTTCTTTTGCAAAGAGGTGATGGGGTGAGCAATCTTAGAGAACCATACTATGAACCTTTTGTAGTAGCCAGCTAATCCCATAAAAGATCTGACATCTGACACATTTCTGGGTGTTGGCTATCCTCTAATGGCTTCAATATTATCTGGATCTACTACAATACCAATATCAAGTGATTTCCATGCTCCTCTTTAGACTTAGAATAGATAAGTATATCATCTAGGAGTACTATGACAAACTTATCCAAATGATTTATGAATATTCCATTCATTAAGCACATGAAGACAGCTAGTGCATTGGTTAGTCCAAAAGGAACCACTACAAATTCATAATTCCCATACCTGGTCCTAAAGGATGTCTTATGAATGTCTTCTTCCTTGATTCTTACCTGATGGTATCCCGCCCTCAGGTCAATCTTTGAAAATATTTTTTCTCCTCTTAGCTGATCAAAGAGCTCATCAATTCAGGGTAGCGGATACTTGTTCTTTATAGTGTACTTGTTCAGTTTTTGGAAGTCAATACACAGCCTCAAGGTTCCATCCTTATTTTTGAAAAAAAGTACTGGTGTTCCCCAAGGTGAAACACTTGGATGGATGTACCCTTTCCTCAACAATTCCTCCAACTACATTTGTAATTCTTTTAGCTCTGGTGTGCTCATTTTGTAAGGTGTTTTTGACATTGGGGCAGCTCCTAGCACTAAATCAAATGAGAAATCTATCTCCCTTCTTGGTGGAAATCCGAGTATTTCTTGGAATAAATATTCAACTTCCTGTAGCACCGATAAATATTCAAGGCTTGGCCCCTTTGTATCAACTGGCTCCTCCACATGGGCTTCATATAGTTGACATCCTTTTCTAAAACACCTTTTCAGCTGTAAGGCCAAAATCTCCCTTATAGAGATGGGTCTTGGAATTGCTTTCACAGTGATCTGTTTTCCATTTCCATCAAGACATGTAAATGTCTTGTTATGAAAATATAGGACAACATGATGCTTGTCCAACCAATCCATCCCAATCAAAATATCATAAGACCTCAATGGTATGACATTTAGATCAATACTAGTATTCATGCCATTAAGACTTATGGAACAACTTCTGACCATATCATGGATTCTTCTTTTGGTTCCAGTGGCTAACTGAATCAAACTTATTTTTCCAAGTTTACTTTTCTCCAAATGTAATCTATCCACTATCTTAGGGTTAATGTAACAATGGATTTCTCTTGAATCAATCAAAATAGAAACATAATGATTTTTTATCTTACCATCTGTTGGCATAGGGATAGACTTGAGGTTCACTCCAAGAGCGCACCAACAAGCCCAAGCTACTAGCCCTTTCGGCAGTACCTATGAAGTAGATGTTGTCTCACCCGAAGAAGCTATGAGGGGGTTGCAAGACAAAGATGTCTACAACCAGGGAAATGTCAAGTTGATCTAATACAGTAGTAAAACAACATGCATCTATCACTCAACAAGCTAGATCCATCCTTCATAGCTATAGATCTGGTCTAATACAATAAATAAGAGAACAACATAACAACGACAAATATCAAAGCATAAATCACACACACAACAATAGATGAACATGGTTCACCCCCTCTCTAGGGATACGTCCAGAGAATTGTGCTTATGATTTATTAAGGTTAATCATACATCTCTTGTCTGTGCTCTCAACTAGGAGATCTTCTCTCTTCTCCCTCTTTCTCTCCCCTTCCTATGCACCCAACTGCAGGATTGATCTTCGCACCCAGATGAAGATATTAGAATACCTGAAGGCTCTCTCTCTCAGCACTTCTTGCTCACAATACGATAATATCTCACACAATACTATAGCTAGATCAACAACAATATTGTACTGAAGAATTACCAAAAACACCTAGGCCTTTTAGACCTCTGTTTATACATTACAACACCTCACCGACAGCCTTAGGTCGAAACCTAGGTGCCAAAACCCTAAAATACCAAAATCCTAGGTCAACATGACCCGCTTTTTTCGAGTTTCGCCAGCCTATCTTTCCTTCCTTCTCGCGTGGTGATCCAAATCATCCAATAGTGTATTTTTCCACTTGTTGAACTATCCTCGATCCATCTTCCTTGCTTACCTATCATCCTTGGTCCTCTCGTCCAATGGCTTGTTTTTCCAAACTTTGCTCCATCTTTTCTTCTCTTTTGCTTACTTCGACCTAGTGACAATCATTGTGTCTCCCGCAAAGTTCTCTTTTTACATTTTATTCCTTGTTCTTCACTTCCTTCCATAATCAAGGGCCAACAAGCCCCCAGCACTCACCTGTGACTCATCTGGAGGCACTTTGGATCCAATCCTTCTGTTTTGCTTCAACTTTGGACTATGCAGGGAAGCCTTTGCTTTCTGCTTTATGCCTCCTCTCCCTAATTGTGCAGACTATATTTTCTATGTCTGGTACCTATTTTCAACTACACCTGGTGCCTAGACCCTTTTCCAACTATTTTTACTGAGAACTGCGGGGCAACTGGTTATCATAGTACAAATTTAGCTTACTCCCATTCACCAATCCTTCCTTCCATTCTCCCTTCAATGTTTTCAGTTGTGCAACTCCTCCTTCTATAACATAGGTGATCTCATATGGTCCAAGCCAATGCATTCTGAACTTCCCTGGGTGTCTTATAAACTTATTTTCATACACCATTACTAAATCACCTTGCTTGAGTGCCTTCTTCTTGATGTGCATGTCATGATATGCCTTCTCTCATTCTTTCTGAACCTACTGATGGAATCCTGCAATGAATCTATCTTCTTCCAGTTCAACTAGCTCTGCAAGCCTCTCGGGAACAACGCCAGTATCATCCATGTCTATAAATGCAACAATCCTTAAGCTTGGCACTAAGTATTCCATTGGGACAACAACTTCAAGACCATAAACCAATTTGAAAGGGGTATGCATTGTTAATTTCTTGCAAGTGGTTTGATAGGCCCATAGTATAGAAAGCACCTTTAGATCCCAGTCATCCCTATTCACACTGCAAATTTTCATCAAGGATGTCTCCAATATCTTGTTGAATGCTTCAACTATCCCATTTTCTTATGGATGGTAAGGTGTACTCCTCTGATGGTGGACTACAAATTCTTCAGTCAAGGCTTCAACTGTCTTGTTGATGAAGTGTGTGCCTTGATCGCTCATAAGGATCTTGGAGCATACAAACCTAGTTATTATGTCATCAAATATAAATCACGCAGTTGTAGTTGCACTACAGTCCCTGACTGCTCTGGATTTGGCCCATCTGGTTAAGTATTTTGTCACAGTAATGATATACCTTTCTCCTGTGTGCTTTCCTAGTTGGTTTATAGGTCCCA
Source organism: Picea engelmannii (assembly GCA_009831015.1). Taxonomy (NCBI): domain Eukaryota; kingdom Viridiplantae; phylum Streptophyta; class Pinopsida; order Pinales; family Pinaceae; genus Picea; species Picea engelmannii. The sequence continues at coordinate 679,771 of ML782797.1, forward strand.
CGAAGTCAATGGCCCATTTTTCAAATGCTTGTAGGGTCATATGTGGTGCTAATGGCATTACATCTCTTCATGATGATTTTCCAGCTCTCTAGCACAAATCATAGGCTCTAGCATAATCCTTAGCATATTTGTGTAAGGTAGGCCACCAAAGGCTAGCTCTCAGAACCTTCTGCGCAGTTCCTTTCCCTGCGTAATATCCTCCTGTGATGCCTTCATGAGCTTCTGTGAGGATCCATGGTCGCTCTGTCTCCATAACTCATCTCTTTACTATCTCATCAGGTCCCATTTTTTATAGATGACCATCTATTACTGAAAAGTCTACAACGCGCACCACTAGTTGTTTCTTCTAGGGAATTGTAAAATCACTAGGTGTCATTCCTATTGACAGGAATTGGGCAATGTTTGCGAAGTGGTCATCAATATTTCTAATGGCGAGCAGTTGTGAATCCGAAAATGTATCCTCCAAACTAGTGAGCTCTTCTCCATGTTCCAACCTCAACAGGTGGATGGGGCCCTTGTTCATTCTTCCTGGCTTAACTATGATTTCAAAATCATATTCTTGAAACCAAAAAATCCATCTGCATATCTGCCCCCCCAACACTGGCTTGTTGACCAGGTATTTCAGTGTGGAGTGATCTGTAAACATTTTAAAGTGTCCTTCCAACAAGTAGTGGAGGAATTTCTACAGCGCGTACACCATGGCTAATCCTTCTCTTTCTGTGGTGGTGTAGTTGATCTCCACTGTAGATAGCTTCCTGCTAGAAAAAGCTAACAGATGGTCAATCTCCCCTTCTCACAGTTGTGCCAGTACTGATCCCAATGCAATATAAGATGCATCGAAGTTCACATGAAACTCCTTGTTCCAATCTGGAAAAACCAGAATGGGCATAGTGACCATCTTCTCTTTTATCATGTCAAAGCTCTGCTGGTATTCATCTGTCCAGCCGAAATGACAGTCCTTCTTCAACAGCTTCTCCATCAGTGTTGTGATTTGGGCATATCCTTTAATTAATTTCCTGTAGTATCCAGTATGTCCTAGCGCAGTGCACAATTGTTTGATTGAAGTAGGAGGTGGCAAATCAACTATAATTGCAATTTTAGATGGATCAACCAGGAAGCCTTGCTTGCATACAATATGGCCTAATAACACTCCAAATGGTGAGAAGAAGATGCACTTATTCAAATTGAAAGAAATTTGACACTGCTTGCATTTATCCAACGTTATCCTTAGACATTCAATATGATTTTTCTGTTGGACAACTGAGAGGGGGGGGTGAATCAGTTGTTACCATGCTTAAACAATTTATGTTTCTTTTAAAATATTTACAAGGCACTTCAATGATGATCAAAATAATGCAGGGAAATAAACAATGGCACATTCAGCATCAGTCACATATATGAGAAACATAGAGACAGACATTTCCTAAGGAAACCCATACAGGGTAAAAACCTCTTTTTCTTTATATGATAAGTAATAGTTACATTCTTTACATTATCATACATATGAGCACCAACTCATAATGAGGCTACAACCTCAGTTTTCCAAGCTACTACTTGCTAAGAGCACCAACTCTCTGTTTTCTCTAGCACCAACTAGAAGGAAGCACCAACTCCCTGGTTTCTCTAGCACCAACTAGAAGGAAGCACCAACTCCCTGAGTGTTTCTAGCACCAACTGGATGGAAGCATCAACTTCCAATCATACAGGCACCAACCTGTATAACAGAGAACAAGAGTTCTCCCTTGCACCACCCTGCCACCCTGGTTTCTCTGGCTACAACCAGATGGAAGCTACAACTCCCCGTGTTCAAGCACCCACTTCAACCTATGAGGACAAAAATCCTCCCTAGCACCTCCCTTCCACCCTGAAATATAAATCTTTGCTATTGAAACTTACTACAGTGATATAATGTTCAAAAGTGGCTTACCAGACTCATCACTGTTCTGCTGCATTTTGTTTCTCTGTCTGCCTCACTGCCTTCCTGCACACATGACTTGCGCTGTCTGTTCTTCTACTTTTTATGCTCTGTGAACCATGTCCATTCACTGTACAGTTCCTCTTCTGTTCAATTTAGCTGTTGCATTCTCCTCCTTCTTTTTGCATGAATCACCTTCAACAACAACAACCACAACAACTCCCACAGCAACAACAACCTCAACAACACCATCCACAATAACAACAACAACTCCACTCTCTTCTTTATTCTACGTTCTTATAGCCTCTGTGTTGCTTGTGCATGCAATATTCACCATGCCTCTGCATGCTTACCCTACGCCTAACTCCTCCACAACTCAAGTTCTCTATCTGAATCATCATGGTAACTCTTCAGCTTCTTCGGCGGTTTTACCACGCATTCAACATCACTGGGTGTTCTGCTGAGATTCCTCAGCTTCTCTGGTAGTTTCGACTTGTTCTCATCTACAACACAGTCGAGCTTTTTACCTCTATTTTGTGGTTAATCACTCATCCATCTGTCAATTCCTCTAAGAATCATCTTCATTTACTAGAAGAAGCTTGGAGACACTTCAGCTCCTCTAGCAATCACACAGAAGTCTCTTCGAATTATTTGAAAGAGACCATCAATGGTTTCTAGCAGTTAGACTGTAAGGGGCAACATTATCCCTCCGATCATGATCATATTTAACAATATCGTTGGATTAAATCTGTCGTTATTTATTTGTTTCACACTTTCCCAAATCAGGGATTCGTCGATGAGACATCTTGAATCTCCATGTCGTGAGCTCCGAAAAGGAGCTTGGCTGCTCTAGCTCCCTCCTTCATCTTCCGCCGATGTGACCAATGGTTGCGACCATAGGTTAAGCCAAAACATGTTTCGTATTTCGGCATTGCAGGGTTTCGACACTCCTATGGTAGAGTCTCTTGACGCTCCATATCCTGATATCTGAAGCTTCGAAATGGAGTCGGATCAACGGTCCACACTCTAAATGATTCGACAATCCTGATCTCTTTGTGATTTCATATATCGCGATATCAGGGTTCGCGACTTCGGGACTCCTATGGTAGGAGTTCTTGCCTCTCCGAATTGCGATTCATGAAACTCCGAGATAGAGCTGAGATCAATGGTCCATGATCTTGATGAATCGACGGTCCATATTTCATTGTGAATTCGCATCTTGTGATTCCTTTGATGGAGGTTCTTGTCACTCCAAGTCGCGATAGGTGAAACTCCGAAATGGAGCTTAGATCAACGGTCCACATATTTTGGTGTATTGAAGGTTAGGATCTTTTCGTGATCTCGCATCTCGCTGATCCTTATATGGAGGTGCTCGTCACTCCAAGTTGTGATAGGCGAGACTCCGAGATGGAGTCGAATCAATGGTCCAAATCAAACCTTGATCTGACGGCTAAGATTTTTTTGTGATTTCGCATATCGCGAATTCGAGAGGTTAGGGAACCCCGTTCCTTTGACTTTGTAGTCAACGACATGACAATATTTCACCACGTATCCTATGGATCCAATGGTTCAGATATTGTCATGATTTCGACACTTCACAGGCCTTCTTCATGCTTGATCAATGGTCCACATTCCTTGGTGACCTGAAGGTCAAGATCTTTTCGTGAATTTTCATATCGCGATTTCGCCACTTTGCGATTTTGTCTGCCTTGCAGCTTCATCATATCCAATGGCTATTGGTCCTTCATAGTTACCCCAGATTCTAAGGACCAGATCTTCTCGCGATTTCACCACTTCGCGATTTCACATTCTTGATGTGTAATTTCTCGACACCTTCAAGTCCCGATCTAAGAAACTCTAAAATGGAGTTTACTCTTCCGATCTTTCCATGCCATTATCCCTACACTATTCTTCTTCTTCCTTGCCTACCTTTCTGCTGATCTTCCTTGCTTGTTCTGCAAGGTCTTCCCAAAATACTTCTGGTGCCCATCTGTTACATTCTTCCTGTACTCATGCCATCTTCACTGTTGTAATTTCCATCAATGACAAGCATACGCTACCTGTTAAACATTTTTCAACAATCTCCAAGTTTGGAATTGATGGAAACAAAGACACCCAGATTCTTTTCTCCCCCTTTGACATCAATGTCAAGGAGAACATGCTCCCCCTGAGCTGTGGCAGTAATTTTAGGAGGTATCATATATTAAGACCAACACAAACTCCCCCTAACGGGAATCTTTCTCTTATTTGAGGCCTGCAAATGTTTGTATCCAAGCCAAAGTCTTCTTTTTCTGATTCTTGGACCTGTTCATTCTCAGCTTCCGTTGTATCCTCTATAGAAAAATATGCTCACCTCTCTTACTCGGACTCCTTCATCAACCTTTTCTTCTCATGAGTGGATGACTCCCCCTGTCACTATTATCTCCCTGCTTCTGACTCTTTTCCCCTTTTGTTCCTAAAGGTTAACTTTCCTTGACAAGGTATTTCCTCTTGTTACCTCTATAGGATGTCATGTATATCATTTTGTAAAACAAAACGTTGTTGTTGAAGAGGCTGCTATCCCACTGACACTCTGCATAATTGTTGCTTGTTATTGTTCAAGCAGCCCTTGGATCTCCCCATTGATTATCTTCGATTTCTAATGCTGCAATTTCATATTTCTTCCATTATGCATACAATCCAAGGTTTTATGTCCACATTCAATCACAGGAGAAAACTGCTACACCCACTTTCATACCTTCTTTTCTTTCTCACAAATGAAGGACCTGTTCTAGGTTTCTTAGGTGTACTGATTTTTTCTTTGTTATATCCAATACCAGATTTGTCATTTGGTGATCTCTGACTATCCAATATCTTATCCAGTGTGATGGAGTTGTTTAAGGACTTGCTTTGGGTGTTTGCCTTCTCAACCTTCAAGACTTATGCTTCATGTTTATGACATGGTTCTTCTTCTACTTCATCCATGGGGTTAATGCTAACTGAACATGCTTTTATTGTATCTGAATATTCTTCTTTACTTGCAGGGGAGGACTCAATTTCAACATCATTAATTTTCTTTATATTTTTATTCACCACTTGTCCTGAGTTTATATTTACCTTACATTCTTTATATGTGAGCACCTCTTCACTTCCTCTGTCACACTTTTGGCTTGAACTAAGCGAATTAAGTTTCAGACCATCCACAAGCAAAACATACTAGGCATCTCCTTTGTCATTACTCAAACTCACCATCCCTCTATCCTTGATTTTACCCGGTTCATCATTTTCAAGGATCACATGTTCTGTTTTTCTTTTACTTATGGACAGAAGCTTATCCATGTCTCCAGTCATGTGCTTGCAACATCCACTTTCTGTATTCTCAAATGCCTTTTGTTTTTTAATTCAAAGTGCTAGATCACATTTTTAACTATCTTTCCTTTTCCATGTGCTGGCCTTTTTATCTAAGAAATTTATCCTTGGATCTGCTTTGTAATTCTTTAGATTGCAGTTTGCAGCTTTGTGGCCAAAGTTGTGACAGTTATAGCATTCAATCTCATTGTTCAATAAGTCAAAGTTGTTGTTGCAACGTTATCTACTCATTGAATTTTTATTACTTCTTGACCTCCTTAGTTGTATGTCTCTAGACTTAGTTTGGAAATTTGCAATCTGTGATGGTTTGTTACTTGGCTGTATCATTCTTTGTTGAGGAAAATATTTATTCCTTTGAAATCTTAATTGCTTATGTCTAAGTCTTAAGGAACAATTTACAGCTTTGTGACCAAAGTTAGAACAGTAGAAACAATATCCATAGAAAAATTCTTTGTACCTGGAAAATGATTGTCTTCTTTGAGAAAATCAATTTCTTCCATGTTGATGATGTCCTTGAGCAGGGAGTACATTATTTATTTGTTCCACATATTCAGTCTTGGCACCTCTTTCTTTACTCGTCCCGGGCGACTGATTGTCTTCCTTTGTTTCTACCCTCATTTCATATGCAGTCAACGTTCCTAGAAGTTGATCAAAAGACAAAGTCTTTATATCATTAAGTTCTTCTATAGATGAGACTTTTGGGTTGAACCTATCTGGCAGAGATCTCAAAATTTTATGAACTAAAGAGGGTTCCTCAATTTTTTCACCAAGTGCTTTCATTGCATTTACTATTTCTTCAACTCTCAGAAAATACTTCCCAATGGTTTCATCTTCTTTCATCTGTAGCTTTTCAAATTGTACTCTGTAGGTTTGAAGCTTCGCATATTTCAACTTCTCATTACCTTCATAACTGTTAATGAGTTTGTCCCACATTTATTTAGCAGTTTGAAGATGCATCACCTTCACAAACTCGGCTTCTGCAAGTCCATTCAAGATAGCATTCATTCCCTTAGCATTAAAGCTAAATTTTAACTTATCATCCTTGGAAGTTATCACAACATGCTTTATGTATATAGTCTCTACTACATCGCAGACATCAGCTCCTAAATCCATTAGGTATGTTCTCATTCTAACCTTCCAGAAGGAAAAATTTGTTCCATCAAATAAAGGAGGCCTAGTGACTAAAGTCCCTTCATGGCTTGTCATGTTTAATCTCTAGGATCTACCCTTTGATAAAAAGGGGGCCATCTCTGATACCAATTGTTGGACAACTGAGAGGGGGGGGATGAATCAGCTGTTACCGTGCTTAAACAATTTATGCTTCTTTTAAAATCTTTACAAGGCACTTCAATGATGATCACAATAATGCAGGGAAATAAACAATGGCACATTCAACATCAGTCACATATATGAGGAACACAGAGACAAACATTTCCTGAGGAAACCCATACAAGGTAAAAACCTCTTTTTCTTTATATGATAAGTAATAGTTACATTCTTTACATTATCATACATATGAGCACCAACTCATAATGAGGCTACAACCTCAATTTTGCAAGCTGCTACTTGCTGAGAGCACC
>ML782797.1:692375-719328 GCA_009831015.1 Picea engelmannii
AATGAGTTTGTCCCACATTTCTTTAGCAGTTTGAAGATGCATCACCTTCACAAACTCAGCTTTTGCAAGTCCATTCAAGATAGCATTCATTCCCTTAGCATTAAAGCTAAATTATAACTTATCATCCTTGGAAGCTAGCACAAAAAGATTTATGTATCTAGTCTCTACTACATCCCAGACATCAACTCCTAAGACCATTAGGTATGTTCTCATTCTAACCTTCCAGAAGGCAAAATTCGTTCCATCAAATAGAGGAGGCCTAGTGACTGAAGTCCCTTCATGGATTGTCATGTTTAAGCTCTAGGATATACCCTTAGATAAAAAGAGGGCCGACTTTGATACCGATTGTTGGACAACTGAGAGGGGGGGGGGGTGAATCAGTTGTTACTGTGCTTAAACAATTTATGCTTCTTTTAAAATCTTTACAAGNGATGATCACAATAATGCAGGGAAATAAACAATGGCACATTCAACATCAGTCACATATATGAGAAACAAAGAGACAGACATTTCTCGAGGAAACCCATACAAGGTAAAAACCTCTTTTTCTTTATATGATAAGTAATAGTTACATTCTTTACATTATCATACATATGAGCACCAACTCATAATGAGGCTACAACCTCAGTTTTGCAAGATTCTACTTGCTGAGAGCACCAACTCTCTGTTTTCTCTAGCACCAACTAGAAGGAAGCACCAACTCCCTGAGTGTTTCCAGCACCAACTGAATGGAAGCACCAACTTCCAATCATACAGGCACCAACCTGTATAACAGAGAACAAGAGTTCTCCCTTGCACCACCCTGCCACCTTGTTTACTCTGGATGCAACCAGATGGAAGCTACAAATCCCTGTGTTCAAGCACCCACTTGAACCTATGCGGACAATGATCCTCCCTAGCACCTCCCTTCCATCCTGAAATATAAATATTTGCTACTAAAACTTACTACAGTGATATAATGTTCAACAGTGGCTTACCAGACTCATCACTGTTCTATTGCATTTCGTTGCTCTGTCTGCCTCACTACCTTCCTGCACACATGACTTGCGCTATCTGTTCTTCTTCTTTTTATGCTCTGTGCACCATGTCCATTCACTGCACAGGTCCTCTTCTGTTCAATTCAGCTGCTGCATTCTCCTCCTTCTTTTCGCATGAATCACCTTCAACAACAACGACCACAACAACTCCCACAACAAGAGCAACCTCAACAACACCATCCACAATAACAGTAGCAACTCCACTCTCTTCTTTGTTCTATGTTCTTATAGCCTCTGTGTTGCTTGTGCATGCAATATTCACCATGACTCTGCATGCTCACCCTGTGCCTAACTCCTCCACAACTCAAGTTCTTTGTCTAAATCATCATGGTAACTCTTCAGCTTCTTCGATGGTTTTACCACGTGTTCAGCATCACTGGGTGTTCTGCTGAGATTCCTCAGCTTCTCTGGCAGTTTCGACTTGTCCTCATCTTCAGGACAGTCAAGCTTTTTACCTCTGTTTTCCGGTTAATTACTCATCCATCTATCAATTCCTCTAAGAATTGTCTTCATTTACTGGAAGAATCTTGGAGACACTTCAGCTCCTCTGGTGATCACATAGAAGTCTCTTCAAATTCTTTGGTAGAGACCATCAATGGTTTCCAGCAGTTAGACTGCGAGGGGAAACATTAGCCCTCCGATCGTGATCAGATTTACCAGCACCGTTGGATTAACTCTGTCGTTATTTATTCGTTTCGCACTTTCGAAAATCGGGGATTCACCGATGGGACATATTGAATCTCCATGTCGCGAGCTCTGAAAAGGATCTTGGATGCTCTAGCTCCCTCCTTCATCTTCCGCCAATGTGACCAATGGTTGTGACCATAGGTTGAGCCAAAACATGTTTCGTATTTCGGCATTTCGGGGTTTCGGCACTCCTATGGTATAGTCTCTTGACGCTCCATGTCCCAATATTTGAATCTCCGAAATAGAGTCGGATCAACCATCCACACTCTAAGTGATTCGACAGTCCTGATCTCTTCGTGATTTCGGATATCGCGATATCGAGGTTCGCGACTTCGGGACTCCTATGGTAGGAGTTCTTGCCTTTCCAAATTGTGATTCATGAAACTCTGAGATAGAGATGAGATCAATGGTCCATGATCTTGATGAATCTACGGTCCAGATTTCATCGTGAGTTCGCATCTCGCGATTCCTTCGATGGAGGTTCTTGTCACTCCAAGTCGCGATAGGTGAAACTCTGAAATGGAGCTTAGATCAACGGTCCACGTCTTTTGGTGTATTGACAATCAAGACATTTTAGTGATCTCGCATCTCACTGATACTTAGATGGAGATGCTCATCACTCCAAGTCGCGATAGACGAGACTCTGAGATGGAGTCGAATCAACGGTCCAGATCAAACCTCGATCTGACGGCTACGATTGTTTCACGATTTCTCATATCACGAATTCGAGAGGTTAGGGAACCCCGTTCCTTTGACTTTCTAGTCAGCAACATGACGATCTTTCACCACGTGTCCTATGGATCCAATGGTTAAGATCTTGTCATGATTTCGACACTTCACAGGCCTTCTTCATGCTTGATCAATGATCCACATTCCTTGGTGACCTGACGGTGAAGATCTTTTCGTGAATTCGCATATCGCGATTTCGCCACTTCACGATTTCGTCTGCCTTGCAGCTTCACCATATCCAATGGATATTGGTCCTTCATAGTTACCCTAGATTCTATGGCCCATATCTTCTCGCAATTTTGCCACTTCACGATTTCTCATTCTTGATGTGTAAGTTCTCAACACCTTCAAGTCTCGATCTACTAAACTCTAAAATGGAGTTTACTCTTCCGATATTTCCATGCCATTATCCCTGTACTGTTGTTATTCTTACTTGCCTGCCTTTCTGCTGATCTTCCTTGCCTTCCTTTCTGCTGATCTTCCTTGCTTGTTCTGCAGCGTCTTCACAAAATACTTCTGGTGCCCGTCTGTTACATTCTTCCTGTACTCATGCCATCTTCATTGTTGTACTTTCCATCAATGAAAAGCATACGCTACCTGTTAAACATTTTCCAACAATCTTCCCCTTTGGAATTGATGGCAACAAAGACACCCAGATTCTTTTCTCCCCCTTTGACATCAATGTCAAAGAGAAGATGCTCCCCCTGAGCTGTGGCAGTAATTTTAGGAGGTATCAGATATTAAGACCAACACAAACTCCTCCTAATAGGAAGGATTCTCTTATTTGATTCCTGCAGATGTTTGTATCCAAACTAGAGTCTTATTTTTCTGATTCTTGGACCTGTTCATCCTCAACTTCTGTTGTATCCTCTATAGAAAAATATGCTCACCTCTCTTACTCGGACTCCTTCATCAGTCTTTTCTTCTCATGAGTGGATGACTCACCCTGTCACTATTATCTCTCTGCTTCTGACTCTTTTCCCCTTTTTGTTCCTAAAGGTTAACTTTCCTTGACAAGGTCTTTCCTCTTGTTACCTCTAAAGGATGTCATGTATATCATTTTGTAAAACAAAACGTTGTTGTTGAAGAGGTTGCTATCACATTGACACTCTGCGTAATTGTTGCTTTCTACTGTTCAAACATCCCTTGGATCTCCCCATTGATTCTCTTCAATTTCTAATGCTGCAATTTCATATTTCTTCCATGATGCATACATCCAAGGTTTTATGTCCACATTCAATCATAGGAGAAAACTAATACACCCACTCTCATACCTTCTTTTCTTTCTCACAAATGAAGGACCTATTCCAAGTTTCTTAGGTGTACTGATTTTTTCTTTGTTATATCCAATACCAGATTTGTCATTTGGTGATCTTTGACTATCCAAGATCTTATCTAGGGTGATGGCGTTGTTTAAGAACTTGCTTTGGGTGTCTGCCTTCTCAACCTTCAAGACTTTTTCTTCCTGTTTATGACATGGTTCTTCTTCTACTTCATCCATGGGGTTAATGCTAACTGAACATGCTTTTATTGTATCTGAATCTTGTTCTTTACTTGCAGGGGAGGAATCAATTTCAACATCATTAATTTTCTTTATACTTTTATTGACCACTTGTCCTGAGTTTATATTTACCTTACATTCTTTGGATGTGAGCACCTCTTCACTGCCTCTGTCACACTTTTGGCTTGAACTGAGTGAATTATGTTTCAGACCATCCACAAGCAGAATGTATTGGGCATCTCCTTTGTCATTACTCAAACTCACCATCCCTCTATCCTTGATTTTACCTGGTTCATCATTTTCAAGGATCACATGTTCTGTTTTGCTTTTACTTATGGACAGAAGCTTACCCATGTCTCCAGTCATGTGCTTGCAACATCCACTTTCTATATTCTCGGATGCCTTTTGTTTTTGAATTGAAAGTGCTAGATCACATTTTTCACTATATTTTCTTTTCCATGTGCTGGCCTTTTTATCTAAGAACTTTATCCTTGGATTTGCTTTGTAATTCTTCAGATTGCAGTTTGCATCTTTGTGGCCAAAGTTGTGACAGTTATAACATTCAATCTCATTGTTCAATAAGTCAAAGTTGTTGTTGCAACGTTGTCTACTCATTGACTGTTTATTACTTCTTGACCTCCTTAGTTGTATGTCTTTAGACTTAGTTTGGAAATTTGCAATCTATGATGGTTTGTTACTTGGCTGTATCATTCTTTGTTGAGGCAAATATTTATTCCTTTGAAATCTTAATTGCTTATGTCTAAGTCTTAAGGAATAATTTGCAGCTTTGTGACCAAAGTTAGAACAATAGAAACAATATCCATAGAAAAATTCTTTGTACCTAGAAAATGATTATCTTCTTTGAGCAAATCGATTTCTTCCATGCTGATGATGTCCTTGAGTAGGGAGTACATTATTTCTTTGTTCTGCAAATTCAGTCCTGGCACCTCTTTCTTTACTCATCCTAGGTGGCTGATTGTCTTCCTTTGTTTCTAAAGGTTTTTGGTTGTCATTGGTTGTAGATTTAACAAACTTGATGGAGTCTGTGTTCCTTGGCTGACCACTACATGATCCCTCTTCGAACCCCAAACCAGTTTTCAGCTTTGGATTTCTTTGCTGATTCAGAATGGTGGTTAATCCTTATGAGGCTTTGATACTAGACAGATTATGATGATACAAGGTTTGAAACTTCTCCATCTCTTTCCTACTTTTCACTACTTCTTCTTCCAGGGCTTCAGATCTTGTCCTCTTTTATGATAGCTGATGTTTCAGAATATCCTCGATCTTCCCTGCCTCTTATAATTCCACTTTCAGCAGGGCAAAGTCTTCATCAGGCTGTTTACTGTCTTTCTCAAACTGTATCAGCAATTGTTTTTTCTTTTTGTTCTTGATTCTTAGTCTGTCAATCTCTTCCAGTGCACTGATCAGTTCTCCTTCAATGTCAACCACACCTTCTTCATCATTCTCTCCACTGCCTGTTCTTTCATTATCATAATCCTCTTTGGCCATAAGCATGAATTCATTTACATTATCTTCACATGAAATATCACTATCGGTGCCTTCTGAGGAGTCATCATTGTTTACACATAAACTCTTCTTCTTATCAAATCTTCTTGATTTGTGCTTCTCTTCATCTTCAGAGTTTTGATCATGCTTCTTGTGTGGACATTTATTTGCAAAATGACCTATCTTACCAAAGTTGAAACATTTGAAGGACATCTTACCTTGGTACTTTCCCGATCCTTTCTTTAATCTTCTCACGAATTTTGCTACAATTTCATCAGGCTCACAATTCTCATTCTTATCTTCTTTAAATGATGCTTCTCTAGAGGTGGTTTTATCTATAACTATCCTCATTTCATATGCAATAAATGTTCATAGAAGTTGATCAAAAGACAAAGTCTTTATATCATTAAGTTCTTCTATAGCTGAGACTTTTGTGTTGAACCTATCTGACAGAGATCTCAAAATTTTCTGAACTAAAGAGGGTTCCTCAATTTTTTGACCAAGTGATTTCATTGCATTTACTAGTTCTTCAAATCTCAGAAAATACTTCCCAATGGTTTCATCTTCTTTCATCTGTAGCTTTTCAAACTGTACTCTGTAGGTTTGAAACTTGGCATCTTTCACCTTCTCATTACCTTCATAACTGTTAATGAGTTTGTCCCAAATTGCTTTAGCAGTTTGAAGATGCATCACCTTCACAAACTTGGCTTCTGCAAGTGCATTCAAGATAGCATTCATTCCCTTAGCATTAAAGCTAAATTCTAACTTATCATCCTTGGAATCTAGCACAACAGGCTTTATGTATCCAGTCTCTACTACATCCCAGACATTAGCTCCTAAGGCCATTAGGTATGTTCTCATTCTAACCTTCCAGAAGGCAAAATTTGTTCCATAAAATAGAGGAGGCCTAGTGACTGAAGTCCCTTCATGGCTTGTCATGTTTAAGATTTAGGATCTACCCTTAGATAAAAAGGGGGCCTACTCTGATACCAATTGTTGGACAACTGAGAGGGGGGGTGAATCAGTTGTTACCGTGCTTAAACAATTTATGCTTCTTTTAAAATATTTACAAGGCACTTCAATGATGATCACAATAATGTAGGGAAATAAACAGTGACACATTTAGCATCAGTCACATATATGAGAAACACAGAAACAAACATTTCCCGAGGAAACCCATACAAGGTAAAAACCTATTTTTCTTTATATGATAAGTAATAGTTACATTCTTTACATTATCATAAATATGATCACCAACTCATAATGAGGCTACAACCTCAATTTTGCAAGCTGCTACTTGCTGAGAGCACCAACTCTCTATTTTCTCTAACACCAACTCCCTGGTTTCTCTAGCAACAACTAGAAGGAAGCACCAACTCCTTGAGTGTTTCCAACACCAACCGGATGGAAGCACCAAATTCCAATCATACAAGCACCGACCTGTATAACAAAGAGAAAGAGTTCTCTCTTGCACCACCCTGCCACCCTGGTTTCTCTGGTTGCAACCAGATGGAAGCTACAACTCCCTGTGTTCAAGCACCCACTTGAACCTATGAGGACAACAGTGCTCCCTAGAACCTGCCTTCCACCCTGAAATATAAACCTTTGCTACTGAAAATTACTACAGTGATATAATGTTCAACAGTGGCTTACCAGACTCATCACTGTTCTGTGCATTTTGTTGCTCTGTCTGCCTCATTGCCTTCCTGCACACATGACTTGCGCTGTCTGTTCTTTTGATTTTTATGCTTTATGCACCATGTCCATTCACTACACAATTCCTCTTTTGTTCAATTTAGTTGTTGCATTCTCTTCCTTCTTTTCGCATGAATCACCTTCAACAACAGTGACCACAACAACTCCCACAACAACAAAAACCTCAACAGCACCATCCACAATAATAGGAGCAACTCCACTCTCTTCTTTGTTCTACGTTCTTATAACCTTTGTGATGCTTGTGCATGCAATATTCACCATGCCTCTGCATGCTCACCCTGCACCTAACTCCTCCACAACTCAAGTGCTCTGTCTGAATCATCATGGTAACTCTTTATCTTCTTCGATGGTTTTACCACGCGTTCAGCATCACTGGGTGTTCTGCTGAGATTCCTCATCTTCTCTAGCAGTTTCTACTTGTCCTCATCTATAGCAAAACCGAGCTTTTTACCTCTGTTTTCCGGTTAATCGCTCATCCATCTGTCAATTCCTCTAAGAATCGTCTTCATTTACTGGAAATATCTTGGAGACACTTCATCTCCTTTGGTGATCACATAGAAGTCTCTTCAAGTTCTTTGGTAGAGACCATCAATGGTTTCTAGCAGTTAGACTGCAAGGGGAAACATTATTCCTCCGATCGTGATCAAATTTACTAGCACCGTTGGATTAACTCTATCATTATTTATTCGTTTCACACTTTCGCAAATCGGGGATTCACCGATGAGACATCTTGACTCTCCATGTCACGAGCTCCGAAAAGGAGCTTGGCTACTCTAGCTCCCTCCTTCATCTTCCACCAATGTGACCAATGGTTGCGACCACAGGTTGAGCCAAAACATGTTTCGTATTTCGTCATTTCAGGGTTTCGGCACTCCTATGGTAGAGTCTCTTGATGCTCCATGTCCCGATATCTAAATCTCTGAAATGGAGTTGGATCAATGGTCCACACTCTAAGTGATTCGACAATCCTGATCTCTTCGTGATTTCGTATATCGCGATATGGGGGTTCGCGACTTTGGGACTCCTATGGTAGGAGTTCTTTCCTCTCCAAATTGTGATTCATGAAACTCCGAGATAGAGATAAGATCAATGGTCCACGATATCGATGAATCTATGGTCCAGATTTCATCATGAATTTGCATCTCATGATTCCTTTGATGGAGGTTCTTGTCACTCCAAGTTGCGATAGGTGAAACTCCGAAATGGAGCTTAGATCAACAGTCCACATCTTTTGGTGTATTGATGGTCAGGATCTTTTCGTGATCTCGCATCTCGCTGATCCTTAGATGGAGGTGCTCATCACTCCAAGTCACAATAGGCGAGACTCCAATATGGAGTCGGATCAACGGTCCAGATCAAACCTCGATCTGACGGCTAAGATTGTTTCGTGATTTCGCATATAGCGAATTCGAGAGATTAGGGAACCCCGTTCCTTTGACTTTCCAGTCAGCGACATGACGATCTTTCACCACGTGTCCTATGGATCCAATGGTTCAGATCTTGTCATGATTTTGACACTTCACAGGCCTTCTTCATGCTTGATCAACAGTCAACATTCCTTGGTGACCTAAGGGTCAAGATATTTTCGTGAATTTTCATATCGTGATTTCACCACTTCGTGATTTTGTCTGCCTTGCAGCTTCACCATACCCAACAGTTATTGGTCCTTCATAGTTACCCCAGATTCTACGGCCCATATCTTCTCGCAATTTTTCCACTTTGCAATTTCGCATTCTTGATGTGTAAGTTCTCAACACCTTCAAGTCCTGATCTACGAAACTCTAAAATGGAGTTTACTCTTCCGATCTTTCCATGCCATTATCCCTACATTGTTGTTCTTCTTCCTTGCCTGCCTTTCTGCTGATCTTCCTAGCTTGTTCTGCAGCGTCTCCCCAAAATACTTCTGGTGCCCGTCTGTTACATTCTTCCTGTACTCATGCCATCTTCACTGTTGTACTTGCCATCAATGACAAGCATATGCTACCTGTTAAACATTTTCCAACATTTTCAATAAACTAAACACATTCTAGTCATCAAAATATGCTTCTAAAACTTTATGAAAATATTCTGTGAACGCTTCGACCACCACCCTGGAAAAGATGGCTAGGGAATTATTCAGTCCAAATGGAATCACTGTATATTGGTAGGATCCCCATTCTATGGTGAACATGGTATTGTCGCGGTCCTCCTTAGCAATATGGATCTAATGGTATCCTAAAAATCAATCTGTAAAAGAATATACCTCCTGGCCTCCCACGTTGTCTAATACTTCATCAGTGAAGGGTGTAGGGAAAGGGTCATGCATACATGCATAATTCAACTTATTGAGGTCCACACATATCCTGATTTCTCCTGTATTCTTGTCTTGTACCACCATAGGGCTGATCCACTCTAATTCTTCGACAAGTTCAATAATCCCTACTTCCAACATTCTGTCAAGCTCAATCTTCACTTTTTCCTTGTATTTTGGATTCAATCTTTAGGTTATTTTCTTGATTGGATTCGAACCTAGTTTCAAAGGTATTCTAATCTATCCCATAGGTCCTTTGATACCCTTCATATCAGTGAACTTGGTCAGAAAAAAGACTTGATATTCATGCAACAACTCTGTAATCTTTTCAATGGTAGCAGCATCCCAATAATCTCCGACATTGGCAAGTTTTGGTGTCTCCTCTGTTCCAATATTGACCTTTTTTATATTGATTGGCTGAACAATAAATGGTAGCTCAGATCCTGGTCCCTCCACATCTCTTTGGCCTTCTGTCTCAGTGATGTTCACCTTCCTCGGATAATCATCATCATTGGCATTGATGTTGTAGCAACTCTGCAATTTTTTGAGAGGCACATTCCATTCGTCCTCTTCTTGTTCGATAGGGAGGATAGATGCTTCCTCAATTACTTTTTGTCTCACAATATGTAATTCTTGGTATACTAAAGGATATTCACTTTCAAATAAAAAAGTAGTTACAAAATTCTGGGTCATACCTTCCTAATATGTGGTGACGAGGCTTAGCTCCGCTTGTAGGTACCAATTGATGGGGGTTGTGTCCATCGTGTTAATGAATATCTGTACCCATTGTTCTTGAGGAATGTCACTCTAGGCCTCTTCGGAGCTTCTCACATGGTCCTTTGGGAAACTTCAACCAGTATACCTTACTACGCAACTTATTTCTTGTGCTGAGAACAACGTTGTCATCAAGGTTTGACATTGTGTCCATTCTGTGATGTTTCTTTTATGCATCCCCCACCATCTTGCTGGTGTGGATTTCAGGGCCTCATCCATTTCCAACAATATTTGTTGTATTGGTACACTTGTTTCAAAATCTGATAGGAAGGTTTCTAAAGGGTTCAGACCGTCAAATGTGGGTAAATTACTTACTTTTGTGTCGATTCAGTGAACTTCTCTAATTAACCTAGCCCATATTCTGGTAGATACTTCATACATCTGGTTCTACCAGTTCTCCAGCACTTCCTCTAAATTTGATGAGCATGCACTGTCACTTCTCCAACTCAGATTCCCATCGACCGTAGGGTTGATGTAATCCTGTTGTCTGGCTGTCAGTTTGTAGATGTTTTCCAATTCCTATGCGCGGTCTTCTTATTTGATGGGGTCTGTGTATCATTGACCCTCATATGGATATATGGGTGAAATGACCCGAAGGCCATCTCTTTCAAATGTCATACACCTTTTATTTAAATCAACAATAGTAGAATTTTTAAAGGCCCAATCAATTCCTATCAATGCAGGGTAAGGGAAACTATCATCAACAATTTCAATTACCTCAAAATTTGCAAAGGTTCTAACTCCATCGATGTCCATAGGGACATGCTCCAGTCATCCAAATTGGTTGATAGCTTGTTGATTAGCCATTCTAAGCCTGATAGGGGAATAGATCATCTTAGGTTTTCCCATTAGTTCCCAAGTTTGCTTCGTCATGACATTAACCTCCGACCCTAAGTCAAGGAACACATAGTCTATATCATGCTCTCCTATTTGAGAATTCAGGTCTAATTATTTATTTTTCCTTCTCTTATTACCAATTTGGTGCACTGCCTTGCTCAGTAGGGGGTATATCCTTCCTAGCTCATATTGTCTAATTAATTTCTGCAACTCTTGTACAATGCTTTTATCTTGAATTAACTTAACACAAGTGCATAGAAACTCCATGAGTTTGCTTACCTCTTTTCCTTCTTTTGGTAAAGTAGACTGATCGAATGCCTGAGGCATTCCATATTATTTTATTTCTAGTCATGTTTCTGATGAAGAGCCTTGATCTTCTTTGAACTCTTGCCTTGCTTCCTCAAATATTTTCCTTTCTTTCTTCGCATCAAAGATCTGGGTCTTTTCTACAGGTTTTCTGATTCCTGAGTCTTCTGCAATCTTCCCTTGGGTCACTCTATCCTGTCCTATAGCAGCGCCTCCTAGAGTAATAACAACGACTCTAGGATCAACTCCACAGGGTTCTTCTTTGATCAATTGTATTTGTGGGTTCTACTGAGGTCCTCGTTTATCTTGGAGCTTAGCCAACAATACTAGACAATCCTCAATGACATGCTCAAAGGAGTTACAATAACTGCAAGTTGTACAAGGGTTATGATAGTCCCTTGCTAGATGTCTTAGTTCTGCACAGTTATAACAGATTATTTTTCCTCAGCCTCGGCCCATACCTTCTCCTCTTCCTCATCCTCTGTATCCACCATGAGGGTTAAAGTTTCCTCTCCCTGGGGAGTTACATTGTGCGTTGTTTCCTTCTTGATGTACTTCACCTTGAATCTTGTATATGTCTCTTGATATTTCATGCATGAGATCATAAGCTCTGCAATCTCTATCATCATGCCCTACTGATTTACAGAATGTGAAATACAATTTTGTAGGGGTTTGAACGTATTTCTGCATGTAGTATCACTCACCAGGGCGATGTCAATTCCTGCATACTTCACACCAAGGTAATGTGACTTTCTTCAAAGGGCTCGAAGCTCCTGAGGCCAGGTATTCATTGAATAGAGGGAAGTGTTCCTTTTCATGACCTTCTTATCTGCATATGACACACCAAATGTCTTCCCTTTTTTATTTTCCCTTGTCTTTCTTCATGTCTTCGACCTGAAGAGACAAACTAGTTAGATGACTCAAGATCTTACTCATACCTGAGATGGATTCTCCCACAGGGGCTGATTCAAGCTTCATGGCCATCTCCAATGCTTCTACCTGCGAAGAAATCTTCTATTGCATCAAAGGAACTTTGATATGTGGTAACAGGGCAGCAATGAACCATTCCTTGTTCTTCTCATCCGGGATCTTAAAGGTCAATCTTCCCATAAGGGTCCTGAATCTATGATCAAACTCCCATACAGGTTCAACGACCTTTTGCTTGATCTCTTTCAGTTATGTAATACAATGTGACTCTGACTTAGGTTTCTTAAACTCTGCAATCAGTGTGTTCTTGATCTCATTCAATGGCTTAGGCTGCGCAAGTCCTTGGACAAGCTTCATGTACCATCTCAACGCACAGTCTCTCAGTGTAGTGCTAAACTGGTTTCTTTTAACAGCTTCATCGGTAATATTTTTAATGTTCCTTACAGCCTCACACAGGAACCAGTGTTGATCAAGATCTTCAGATCGATCTCCTCTAAAGATAGGGAGCCTCATCTCATCTGCCATGAAGTTGCCTAGGTTTCCTCTTTGAGTGGATGTTGAATTGCTAGTAATAGTGCTCTGTGGACTCTGGTGATTGATATTGACTTATCATTTCTGAAACAACAGGAGGATTGATATTACTTAGTTCAATAGTCTACGCATTTTCTGAGGTTTCTGTCTCGTTTCGACGAAGTTCTTCAGCTGCTTATTCCTCTGGCCCCATAGGTTCTGAATGTCCTTCATCTGTCAAATCTGCCTCTTCTCCACTATAGAAACCTTCTTCTCCATAGTTTTTCTTAAATAGGTTCTCAAGGTGAACCCCTCAAAATTCTCTTCCACTGCACGTATGTCCAGCTTCTGTGTCACTATCGTTGTTCGATTTCTTGAACATTATCCTTTTCAAATCCACCTGATCTACTGTATCTTCAATACGTTCTTTTCAAGAAACAACATCTTGATTCTCAGCTTCAGAAAGTGAAAATTTTTTCCTCTGGGTCCTTTGAAAAAGAATCTCTCATCTTGGCTATATGATTCTATTCCGTTAATAGCAAACTCGATGATATACTCTCAAATGGTACTATCAAACCAATGATCTACTGCTCTGGATATGATGTTATCAACTCTTTTGACCTTCTGGATCAGTGTTGGAGTCCACACCACATGGGATCTAGGTATGGTCTTGAACTGGTTATCAACTAACATAGCCAACCACTCAAACAATTCCTGGTGGATTCCTCCAAAGAAGATCTCGTGAATGTCAGTGAAGATGTATCTTTGTAGCCAATCTTCAGTACTCAGCTTAGGGTTCTTGTTCTAGGATTCAGCGAAGTCCCTCTCTTGATCTTCAATCCACTTTTGAATCTCTGTATTCGATGAGAACCACCTTGACATTCCCTCATGAAGATTTCAGTCCCAGCAATGGAACCATTTTTTGGCACAGGGGAGGACTCAAGGTTCACTCCAAGAGTGCACCAACAAGCCCAAGCTACTGGCCCTTTCGGCAGTACCTGCGAAGCAAATGTTGTCTCACCTGAAGAACCTATGAAGGGGTTGCAGGACAGAAATGTCTACAACCAGGGGAATGTCAAGTGGATCTAATACAGTAGTAACACAACATGCATCTATCACTCAACAATCTAGATCCATCCTTCACAGCCATAGATCTGGTCTAATACAATAAAGTAGAGAACAACATAACAACGACAAATATCAAAGAATAAATCAAACACACAACAATAGATGTACATGGTTCACCTTCTCTCTAGGGCTACGTCCATAGAAATGTGATTATGATTTATTAAGGTAAATCATATAATTCTTGTCTACGCTCTCAACTAGAATATCTTCTCTCTTCTCCCTCTTTCTCTCCCCTTCCTGCGTACCCAATTGCAGGACTGATTTTCGCACCCAGCTGAAGATCTTACAATACCTTAAGGATCTCTCTCTCAGCACTTCTTACTCACAATACGATAATCTCTCACACAATATTGTATTGAAGAATTAGAAAAAAACCTAGGCCCTTTAGACCTCTATTTATACATTACAACACCTCACTGACAGCCTTAGGCTGAAACCTATGTTCCAAAACCCTAAAATACCAAAAACCTATGTGTCTAAAACCATAGGTCAACATGACCTGCTTTTTCCAGGCTTCGCCAACTTGTCTTTCCTTCCTTCTCACGTGGTGCTCCAAAAGCATCCAATGGTGGCTTTTTCCACTTGCTGAACTGTCCTCGATCTAGATTCCTTGCTTACCTTCCATCCTTGGTCCTCTCGTCCAACGGCTTGTTTTTCCGAATTTCTCTCCATCTTTTCTTCTCTTTTGGTTACTTCGACCTAGTGATAGCTGTTGTGTCTCCCGTGAAGTTTGATTTTTACCTTTTATTCCTTGTTCTTTGCTTCCTTCCATAAACAAGGGCCAACACCTTCCACCTTGATCATGTTGGACTAGTACTATGCTTGTCGATCATTTAAATATGCATAGATTCTCCCCACATCTCTGATTGTTGTAGCCTCTTGGATGTTGTGCATAGTCTTCGCTTTGTCCTTTCTGTGTTGGAAATCCTTGTACAAGTGATCTTCCTTGCATCCCCTTTATTGGACTGGTGTTCTTCCTCTTTTTCCTAAGGATTCTTCCTTCTTGAAATCCTCCTTAGCATACTGATCTTGATTATTTCTATTCGGCTCATTCCTATTGAAGGGATGTTTGAATCCTTTCCTCCTCTGATCAAACTTCACACTCTTCTTGTACTTCCAAGATTTATGTCAGGATTCTCTTCCCTAGCCTTGCTCATACAAATATTTATCCTTCTTGATGGCCTCAGTCAAGGTCTTGGGTTCATCAGACTTGATCTTTTCCTTATAGAAGGATGGAAATCCACTTAGAAATCTTTGTATTTTCACTTTCTCATCACCAATGAACCTGGCATACTTTAACAATCCTAAGAATTTTGTTGTAGGAAAATATCCCTGCGGACAGGTAGATTTCCTCAAAGAGATTGACCCTAACTCTAAGACAGAAAATGCTTAACGTGGACACTGACTTCCTTTCAAATCTATACAAACTAACACATGATAAGGAAGGAGAATAGAAGTACCTCTTTATCGACGTTTGTCCCTGCACGCTCCGAGTTGAGCTCCAAACTTTCGCTCCTCGATGAGTCCTGTAGACAAACAAAGTACGACCACTTCCTACTCTATTTCTATTAGCTTGAAAATAGATCTATCTATCAACGATAAGTTCATGTAAAATTAGACACAAACTAGAAAGAAACAGGCCAAGCAAATTATATTAATGAGGACAAAACATTGCTTACATCCATAGATGAATTGCAGCAGCTCTGCCAAGTCCTCCTTGTCTTCCCCTTGCTCAAAAGATCCACGATCCGAATGATGATAGCTTCACTGATTTCTCCCTATGAGATCATAGGTCTCTTACCTCCAAAATATCTCTATTCCAGCACCACTTATGAGATCATAAGTTTGGTGTGATTCTCTCTTTTCAGTCCCCTTTCACCATTAGAAAGCTTGCTTATATAGCCTTGGAGAGGCTTTAACCACTTGAGATATCCTTGGGGAAGTTGAGGATTTTCCTCCTTCACTTGAGGATATTCCCTAAGATCATGGCTGGACTAGGGATTCGAGCTCAACTACCTTCCAATAATGAAAAGATGCTTCCCCCGTTCATCTCAACAACTTAACTACTGCCCAGAATAGGTAGCGCTCCCTCAAAAGGACCATCAGAGCGTTGTAGCGCTCCCTAGTAGGCTTTAGGGGGGTGCCAACTCTTTCAAAATCCATAGTGCTCCCTCAAAAGGGCCAGAGGAGATTTATAATGCTCCCTGACAGTGTAAGGGGGAGCGTCGGCGCTCCCAGAAGAGGTATAGGGGAGCGCTCTCCTCCAAAACTCAATTTTTGAGGTGCTTTCAGATGGCAAAAGGTTTGCAAGCCTGCTGACTCATTTCTCCTCTTCCAAATCAAATGTTTGAGGTGTTTCAAGTGTCCTTCTCATGTCGTTATAGGCATGACATAAGCATCATGGCAGTATGCTTCCCTGACACTTGCGACACTTGTGAGAAACATGTGACACTTGCGACCTTGTGATAAAAATGCGACACTTGCGACCTTTGTAATGACGACACTTGCAACACTATCAAAGTGAGTATTTTTTATGTGTAACAAGCTTCTTCTCATATTCTACCATAGTCATGCTTCCCAACCTGATTTGAAAGAACTCTTGCATTTTCTTGTCATAGAAATGCTCTGAGAGGTACTCCTTCTAGAAGTACTTCTTGAACTATTTCCAAGTGATCCTACTTTCATTAACATGTTCCACTTGCTTCAGTTGATCCCACCACACTGCAACTTTCCCATGTAAATGGTAGGTGGAAATCCTGGCTTCTAGGTTTCATAATAGTTATGCAACTGAAAATATCTCCGGAGCCCAAGCAACCATGCTTCGACATCATCCTCCCTTTCTCTTTCACCATTGAAGGAAGGTGGATTGAGATTCCTCAGCTCTCCTTGAAAACTATCTATCTCTTGTTTCCTTCTCTAGTGTCTAATAGGAGAAACTTCTAGGCTTCTTATGGGATCATCCGATGCATAAAACTTCCTTCCCAAGTAAGGAGGTATGTGGCATCCATGAGCTCTGCTAGAACTTCTAGAATAACCATCTCTTCCACGAGCATCTCCTCTTTTTTGACACCTGCCTTCTTGCTCTTGTCTTGAGTTCGATTCCTTCTTCGTTTGCCTCTGCAACTGATTTAAACTCTACAACACTTGAGCATTTATATGACCTTTCTCTCTCATCAGTCTCTCATTGTCTTCTTTGTAGTTCTGAACTTCCATCTTCAAGATTCTTACTGTTTCTATCAACGTTTCCTGTTCTCCTTTTTCCTTGTGTCCGTTGGAATCTATCTCTGCATTACCAATTCTGGTATTTTGTCCTTTGGCCTCCTTTTCATGACTAGAGGATCCCTCACCTTCTCCCATTTCCTCAATACGCATCTTGAGCTAATGCGCTTAAGCCTCTTAATTCTACAAAATGTGCAAGCGACCATTTTGTTAGAATTATGCGTATGATAGACAAAATTTCAAAATCATGCTACAAGTCTCTTTCTTGTTTATGGAGATCATATCCCCATTCTTCGAAAATAATAGTGTCTTATTATCTCTGGCTGACACAGATTTCACCCTGCACAGACGCTTCCTTCAAACTAGCTCCCAGGTGACCACGACTAGAAACCACAGCTAAATACTCCCTTAGCACTTTTCTGTCTCAGAGAGAAACAATTCGTCCCTTAGCCTTCCTTCCTCAGCTCTCAACCTGCATATGACCAAGGCCATGCCCTTGCACTTAGTTGAAAAATTGCTTGTCCAAAGCTTCAGGACTTCAGATCTTTTAGCCAAGACCAGATCAATGGTCCTCGTCCTCTTTCTCGATCAATGATTGAGATCTTCTTCGGGACTTCGTGCTTTGGAAGTCTCAACTTTTCTTTCTTGCCTCCTCCTGGTACGCCTTTACCCAGGGTTCTTGATCTTCTGACAGGTTTCCTCCCACATATTGACGACTGTGAATCGTTTCAGCATTTCGGTCTTTGGAAGTTTCAAACATCTCTCTTTCACTTTCTCCCATAGTGGCTTTGCCCGCAGTCAACGATCCTTCAACATGTGTCCTCTAGAATTGATGGTCGATATATACTCTAGCCTTCAGGCCTTCAGGAGTTTTCGACCCAACCAGCTTGTCACCTCCTTCCCTTCTAGTGTACCCGGTCTTTCAGACTGCATGATCTGTTGCCACGTGGTGAAATGTTGGAAGAAAACACATGGCCCAATCAAGTGGGTGACACATGTCATGTTCTAATCGAATTTTCATTTTTCCAAATGCCCAAAACTTACTAACACTTGGCACACATCCCATGTGTCCATGTCATCCCTGGTGACATCATTGTACCTTATCACTTTGGCTCTTCGGACTTTGGGGCTTCAGGAGTTTTCAAACTAACACACTTCCAATTCTCCCGAACTCTGAATTCCTGAACTGGCTAATCTGTTGCCACATGTCCTCCTGGATCGAACGACCAGGTTTCACTTCGGGTCTTCACCCAAAGTCCACATATTTTCTCCATGTGTCCTCCTCAATCTAACGACTATGATTTATTTGGGGCTTCGGACTTCAGAGATCTCAAACTTCAACATTTTTCCTTGAAAATATTTTTATCCGAAGTTCACAATCTTTTGACGTGTGTCCCCTACAGATCAATGACCACGATTCCTTCAGGAATTTCAACTCTAGAAATATCAAATTTAAAACTTATTTGGCCCCAATAGCTTTTATCTAAAGTCATGGATCTGGTGATGTGTGGCTCTCGACAGATCAATGACTGAGATATTCTCGGATGATCGGACGATCGAGGTTTGCTCCGGCTCTCTAGGCTTCAGGACTCTCAAACCTCAACTGAAAATATCTTGAATGGATTCGTCCAGAGTTACTAATCTGCTGACACGTAACCTCTGGGTGATCGATGGTCAGGATCTAATTCGAACGATCCAATAGTCGACATTTACTTCGGGTCTCCATATCTCCGAAATTAGGGAGTCTCAAATCTCAACTTCTCCTCGCTCACTCTTTCCCAGAGTGCTTTCACATGGAGCACATGATCGATTGATGCATTTCCTCCTATGGATCAATGATCCCCAACTACTTCAACTATTCATAGTTTCAATGTTCAAGCCCTACCTGTCACATCATTGCATGCCTTTCAATTTGTGGGGGCATGCATCGACGGTTTGGAGTAACTCGCTTTTCACCCCGCAATTCTCCTGATGCTAACACATAACCCCCCAGGGAAACCATGGTTTGTATTGTAGGACCGCCTTGGGAAATTATCTCCCGTGCAACTCGATTCCCCGCAATGACTGCTAGTTGTTGATCTCTCTCTCCAATGGGATCTGTTGGTCATAACCTTAATGTTACACATTATTTTCGTCATCCCTATGAACGTTAATGATGTAAACCTATCTGTTTCCTTCAGAGGGGTCAGTGGCCTGAGTTCCTGAAGAGAGAAGGGAGAAGAACTTTTCCTGAGAAAAGAAGTTGCATTTTCCCTTGTAAAAACCCTGTAAAAAAGGAAGTTTGCAGGTTGCTATATAAGCAGGGTGCGAGAATGCCTGATTCTCATAGGTTGCACCATAGCTAGGGTGCGAGATGTTCGTAGATTTCTCTATAGGCAGGGTGCGAGAATGCCTACACGTGGGAAAAACAAGCGTTTTCTCAAATCTTCTAGAAGGAGAAATTTCTATGGTGAGGTGGCATCTGAATGGTTTGGATCTTACTCGCTTTCATGATTTAGTGGGATCATCCTAACCTCCTCACCTTATCCTCTTCAACTTATAAAAGGAGAGGAGTTCTCATGGAGAAAGTTAGCTTGGGTTGGCTTGGAATTATTAGCTTGGTCAGAGGTCTTTGAGCATAGTTTTCTGATTTCAAGCTCGTTAAAAATTGAAACCACTCAAGGATAGTTTTTGCGTCTCTGAGGCAACCTCGTTAAAAAATGAAACAGAGGTCTTTGAGCATAGTTTTTTTATTTCAATCTCATTAAAAAATGAAACCACTTATGAGGATATTTTTTTTGTCTTTGTGGCAACCTCGTTACAAAATGAAACAGAGGTTACGAACATAGTTCTTGTTTCTATGTCAAGCTCGTTAAAAAATGAAATAGTTTTCGCCCTCTCTGTTTGAGTCAAGTCCTTCATCTAGTATTTGAAACTTCATTTCCTCCCCTTTTTCATTGGATGAAATGAAGCTTGGGGGGAAATACTTCTAGAATCTGGACTTCATGTTGAAGTAGAGCCGCTAGTTCCTTAAGCTGGGGGCTAAGTACCAACCATGCGTTGGGAAGTTGCAAGCATAGTTTTCTATGGTTCAAGCTTGTGTAAAAATGAAACCACCTACCTCAAGCATAGTTTCCTCTGGTTCAAACTTGTGTAAAAATGAAACTAGGTCCAAGCATAGTTTTGTTCAGTTTTTAAGCTTGTGTAAAAATTAAAATCTATTCCAAGCATAGTTTTGTTTTGTTTTAAAGCTTGTGTAAAAATGAAAACAATCTCGAGCTTAGTCTTTGTTCTTTCTCATGCTCGTAAATACATGAGAATAAGTTACCGAGCTTAGTATTTGTTCTTCCTCATGCTCGTAAATCAATGAGAATGTAATCAAGTATACTTTTATCACTTTTTTGGACTCGTAAAGGTTATACGAAAAAGGAAACCCCTGGAGTTCCCTTTAAGCTCTTTTTAGACTCTCTAAACATGAAAAGATTGCCAAGCGACCTTGTTCTTTTCACGCTCATTAAAGTATTTGAAGAAAACGTCTGTTGAGCGATAGTTTATCTCTTTTTTGGTCTCATTAGACTACTTTACAAAAAAGGAACTAGGAGAGTTCTCTTTAAGTGTTTTTCAGACTCTCAAAACATGAAAAACCCTTGATTTTTCTTTCTTTGGACTCATAAAACAAACATTGAAAGGCCCATATGGGATCGAACCACTCCTTCATAGGGTTCGTTAAACATACTCCGAGGGACTCATCCAAAGGATGAGATTACATTACAAGCATATGTTATCCTCCTCAAGCTTTTGTAAAAATAAAGAGGTACTCGTCGGAAATGATGGGGGAAAAATTGGGAAAGAAATGTGTTTAAACCTGTATTCTATGGAAGAGTCGCCTTTGAACATGACACCCTTTCACTCACTTTGTGTCTAGGTTGGAAAATCCACTTGTCTCCTTATCATACTCCTTTATAATATTACAAATTGGTCTGTGATCCCTATTGTCGAGTCAGTGTTTCCAAGACAATTGTCATGTCATCAATATGTTCAAAGAGAAGTCCAACTTGAAAAGCCTTCTATTGCGTCGGCCATTTCTGCAGTCCTTAAGCCTTCTATTGTGTCGACCATTTCTGAGTCAGTCCTGAATCACTTGTTACTCTAATCTACATCAAATATTGTTACTTGTTTCGTGTCATTGATGGGGGATACATTAAGGCCCTCCTATGATCAGTCTTTTCCTGTTGACTTCAACTCATTACCCAGGAATTAGACTTAGAAACCAATTGGTACCTTGGAACTTGCATGCCTCAATGGAAGGTTTCCTCACTTTCGATAGTGGGTTTTCATTATTGACCCCTGATCGGGAGATTCCACCGAGTGTTCGACCTCAGCTCATTGATTCACATTCATTGGATTGTACTAGTGTACCTTGGGAGTCATTGACATTAATGGTGATTTCCCTTGCACTTGTTAATGGTATACACTAATGACCGGTAATCAAGTGGTTTCTACCATGTTCGACTTCAACACATGTATTCACATGGTTAGATTCGTACTATAGAGTGGTGGAGATGAAGACCCTGGATATTTTTTGACAGATCTAGGTTGTGTTGGAGTATATTTAGTTTGTACTGTTGCATAGATCCACATTGTATGTCTTGTGGCTATGTTCAAATTAGAGTCTTTAACACATATATCCACAGTGTATTTTTAGTGGCTATGTTCAGATTTGAGTCATATCGGCATGGATCCACAGTGTATGTTGGGTGGCCATGACCTGTCTTACTTGACATGGATCTTTGCATGTCGACATTTATGCTCTGATTCATTTGTATTCCAAGTATGGGAATGCCTACCTCAGTGATGATATATTATTGTATTGTATTTCCTTGTTTGTTGGCAGGTTTCTGACCGACTGTTCCTTGTTCCCTACACACACTCGACAAAGTATTTCAGCTATCACTCTGTTCTAACTTCATACTTTGGGGGGCTCTCTATTACACATTATTTTCTTCATCCCTATGACTGTTAATGATGTAAACCTATCTGTTTCCTTCAGAGGGGTCAGTGGCCTGAGTTCTTGAAGAGAGAAGGGAGAAGAACTTTTCCTGAGAAAAGAAGTTGGATTTTCCCTTGTAAAAACCCTGTAAAAAAGGAAGTTCGTAGGTTGCTATATAGGCAGGGTGCGAGAATGCATGATTCTAGCAGGTTGCACCATAGCTAGGGTGTGAGATGTTCATAGGTTTATCTATAGGCAGGGTGCGAGAATGCCTACACGTGGGAAAAACAAGCATTTTCTTGAATCTTCTAGAAGGAGAAGTTTCTATGGTGAGGTGGCATCCGAATGGTTTGGATCTTACTCGCTTTCATGATTTAGTGGGATCATCCTAACCTCCTCACCTTATCCTCTTCAACTTATAAAAGCAGAGGAGTTCTCATGGAGAAAGTTAGCTTGGGTTGGCTTGGAATTATTAGCTTGGTTGGAGTGGCTTTGACATTTTCTTTGTCAAGATAGATTGTGAATACTATCAGATCTGTGCTCTCAGAATTCTTGGAGTGAAAGTGTGTGGGGAATGAAGGACAGTGGGAAGGGACCTTACGACATCAAGGCCATAGTTGTAATCTCTCTTTCACATTTAATATGATACAGTAATATGATTCTTTCCTATAAATCTTGTTGTGTTTTATTGTATGATTCCTTGATCACATACATAGGTTTATATTGAATTTATGCTATTACTATCACTTTGGTTGGTTTCGTTATTTTGTAGGATCATCATTGTATGAGTGTTGAAATGCTAGGATGGTGATAGCGAGAGGAAGAAACGTTTAAATGGTATGTCACCTATCCCTCTTTAGTTAGTAAATTCAATATTTAAAACTTAAGGAAATTGTCATGTTCTGGTGTGTTTTGTTCTAGATCTAGGTGGATCTAGGGAGATCAGTTAGTGTTTGCACCTACCAATTAGTCCGATAACACTTAACCTGTTTACATGTCCTCTAATCCAACGATCTCGGTTCTCCCCGATCCTATCCTGGCGATCGTTCTTGAATTAAAAAGGAACGTTCACGATCCTTCGAACCCTCAAAGAGGTTGTATGATGTTCTGTCTCCTGCATAGCATCTGCAACGCCATTCCTCCCGATATTTTCAACTTCACAGTCAGAGTTTGATCTTGACCACGATATTCTGACCAACAGACTCGACCCATACCAGCCCAATGTTTCAACCAGAAGCTCTGATACCAAACTGTAACATACCTAGCCACCCACAGGCCGGGTACGCTACCTGCAAGCCCACCCTTGGACTTATTTCTCATGATGACCTTCTTTATTTATTAAGGATTGTTGCACCTCTTTCATCACCTTGGTGAGAAAATAAGAGGTGCTTGCAAGCTCAGTTGGGTCTGCTGAGCAGGACAGCTGTAGAGGATAGAGTTAGAGAAAGAAAAAAAAAACTATGATTAAGAATTAAACTAATAGATGCAATAAAAATTAAAATCATGAACATAAGGACATAGAGATAACAAGAACAAAAAGACCCATGTCACCAATGTTTGAGGCTTGATCTATTGATGAAAACAAAGCACCAAGAAGAAAGAGGACTATGAGTCCCTTCTTCCTCCAAGGGAAGGCTCTTGGACCCTCACTAGTTGGCTCTTCTTACAACAAAGAAAATGAAAATGGTGATGAAAGAACTCCTCACAAATCCACTCAATGGAGAGGTGGATTGTCCAATGCAATGATGCCAATGTGCTCTTGTCAAGGATGGAGTCCTTAAAAAAATATAGGTAGCATAACATTACTTAGAATTCCTTGAGAAAATGAGGTGCATTCATGGCTTTTTATAGCATTGCTTTGGGCTTTTGTTTAACTTCCTTGTAGTGTGAAAGGAGGCCATTTAGGGCATTTTTGGGTCTTTGACCAGCCCACCATTCGAATCCAACCCGGATTTGGATGTCAAATCAGCTTGGGAGTTGAACCATAAGTGGTTGGGAGGCCGACCACTTTCATAAATGCGTCGTTTAGTAGGTGCGTGGCTTTTTGCGCTAACAGTCATGCATCGTGCGCATGTGCGTGATTTCTACATTCCTGTTCCACGCATGTGCGCGGGCGCCCAACGTCTACAAAGCGCTCTTCAATTTTTCACTACTTTGTATAGTTTTTTGACCTTTTTTGAATGCTGTGATATTAATTCAAGGCCATGAATGACTTCATTAATGTTTGACGATGCTAATTTCTTGTAACCATGTGCGGACAAAATTTCAGTGATAACAGATGCCCCCTGATGGATGAGGTTAGGAGCATACGTATAGTCGAAATCCATCAATGTTTCTTCTACTGAGAATGTTGTTGTAAGATAGAGCAATAGTGGGATCATTCAGAGCGATCCGTTGGAGAAAAAAGGAACTGGTAGGACCCGATCTTCCATGAGGTGTATAAAATAGAAAACTATGTACAAATGAGGTGGGCATGCCCCAAGCTCGTGTTATGTAACTCTGACAAAAGATGACTGAAGTGTTGGTGTAGACAACTGCAGTGCCCACGGGGGAAGTGGTAATAAAGGTAGAAGACAATTCTGTAAAGGAACATACTCTGAATAGTAGGCAGTGATCGCGATAATAAGTAGCAGCGATGATGTGGGCATTGATAGCCCTACCAAGTTCAGAGGTCTTCGGCGAATGAAAGAACTAGCTGCAATAGTCGCAAAGTAAGACCCACCGTAACATGAGAAAGTGTTGGCGTTGAATGCTATGGGGGTAAAAGACAACAGGGAGTAATGGTGTTTCCCCCTATGCCATCCGAGATCTCTCATTGAATGGATAATGAAAATCAAGATATTGTCCCGCTTCTGGAAAATTGTGCTGATGTCGACAAAAGGGGAAATGTGACTCCCAGAAGCAAAGGGCTTCGTGAAATCTACTGAGGTGATGAAGTGGCAGAGGTACATGGATGAAGTCAAGAAGTGGGAAGACTCAAGACTACCCTTGGTTGGAGGATGTATGAGATAAAAAATGGCCGCAACCATCTAATGAGGTCGAGTGTCAGGGGGACAAAAAGACCGGTGATTAGTTGTGTCAGAGGCGTGACAAGGTGAACAAATTCATAGGGTAGAGGTAAGTGACCTGTGGGGTACTCTGAAGATATGGACGATGCCGGTGAGGGTAGATGATAAGTAATGCTCCAACCAAGGGTGACATGGGTTGCATTTGGACAAAAGGAAGGAAGCAAGTCGTCGAAGGTGATGATAAAAAGATAATGTAATGACTGGAAATAAAGGCGTTTGTACAATAAATAACGAATAATTTGGGGAGAAATATACAAATACAGAAACGGGTGCCCCAGTGTGATATGGTTGGCCCACGTAGGGCATATTTTGCTGGGAAAACTGATGAAGGGTGGGGGCTCCATTGGTGAGTTTCTGTATGAGGTAGGTGACATGAAGGTAGGTTCGCAGATGGGCAAACTGGTTGTGGATGAAATGGAGGGTGCATGATAATGCGGAGTTGCAGGTAAAAAATAGAACCGCAAAGAGATAATCTAGGAGTCCGTGTGGGAATGCTAGAAAAATGAAGAGAAGGAGTATGTGGATGATTCGTGACATGATGAAAGACTATCAGGACTCTCATCCCTAAAGGGTAATGAAAAAAAGCATGAGTATCAAAAGTGGCAAAAGGTGCTATGAATGGGACAACTCATGTGGGTAAGAATGCTACCGGGTAACAGTACTGAAGATGCAAATGGAGGCGTGGGTACTGCAGAGCCGAGAATGGGGATCCTCGAGACCAATATCAGAGGGTGTGACTGGAAATGTAAATGCGATATAG
Organism: Picea engelmannii; assembly: GCA_009831015.1. Classification (NCBI taxonomy): domain Eukaryota; kingdom Viridiplantae; phylum Streptophyta; class Pinopsida; order Pinales; family Pinaceae; genus Picea; species Picea engelmannii. The sequence goes on from ML782797.1 coordinate 718,340, forward strand.
TGGGAAAGACTACATGACAGTGCTGAGTAGATACCTGAAGGGGTTGTGTCGATGTATGATGATAAAATACCTACACACATGAAAACCAAATACCCAAAGTGAACAATATCTGAAAAGAATTGAAGATATGAGCATGTATTTGATAGGCGTGAAATATGTGTATGCGTACCTGACCATGGATTAAAAAAAGGGTGCCCCGGGGGCTCAAGATGAAAAGAGGCCCAGAGACTGATCCCATGGCTGAAGACGGATTGAAAAATGGACACCATGGGCTCCCGGAATGGTGAGTGGAAGTTTGGAAAAAGGCCTATATATAGCTGTAGGGCCCACATTGCCACCTCATTTGTACCTGCTACAATAGTGACTGGATGAGAATTTTTCAGAGGAGATTGAGAGATTCGGGAAGGACGAGGTATCCGATTGAGGATTTGCGAGTATCAGGTTAGTGGTCTGATCATCTTGCATAGAAATAGGTTTTCAATGTTTGGGCAGGGGCTGTATGGAGGGACGTACAGAGGTATTTAGGGGGTATGGGCCCCTCATGCGTAGGCAATCCGGTGATAGGCGCGCATACATGCATGCCTGCCCACCGGATATGCGTGCATGGGGGCATGGTAGGGGGAATTTAAGGTGCGATCGAAGGGCACGCTGTTTTAGGATAAATCCGTAAGTGCGGACACAAACCGATCTCCCCAGATCCACCTGGATCTGGAACAAAACGTGACAGAATATACCGCTTTCCCTAGATCTAAAGTATTGAATGGACAAGAGAAAAGGATGATGTACTTACTTTATAAAAGCTCTCCTTATCTCTGTTGATCCTCGCTCTGCTACGATGCTCTTGCATCGTCCAATCACAACAACACAAACCAATCACAACAAAGACATTAATATATTCAAAACCCTAGACTATACATGTGATCAAGGAATCATGTAATAAAGTAGATCTAACTTTATGGGAAAGAAACATATTACTGTATCATATTAAA
>ML782797.1:729351-755469 GCA_009831015.1 Picea engelmannii
GCTCCCTCCTTGAGAGGAAGTGGGTCCCCCGCTTCCATGTAAAGGAGAGCGAGTGAACAAATGACCTTGGGAAGTTGACCCAAGTAATGTAGAACCAAGAAAAGTTGATTCTAAGATAGTAGCACTCATAGGAGTGTGTGAAGGAAGTGTCGATGAGCGGGCACGACCAGATACTCCCCCTAAGATAGGAGGGAGTTTGAGCAAGCGTCGTGAATGATGGGGGTTCTGTGGTTCCCCTATGATGTCAGACTAGATGTGTGAATGTGTGCAAAAAGTGGTGAGACAAAATATAGAAACAAAAGCCTTTGCATTGAATGTTTACACAATATATATATCCAAATCAAACTATAATCAGATGTGCATCATACATAAAATGAGAAAGAAGCATATATGTGGGTAAGTGGGTTTTGTCCGTGTGGGGGAATCAAAAGAAAGAAAATGCTTGTGTCCTAGAAGACGTAACGTCCTTCCTCTCGAATAGCATTGGACCTTCCAATAGTACTCAATAGTGGGGTCTGAAGTCACTGGAAGAGAAATTAGTGAAGGATGAAATAATTGGTTATAATGAGGGGTAAAGGGGGCATATCCCGAAAGAGCTGGTGATATTTCCCAATAGCCACACAAAATCCAATCAAGGTGCAATTGCAGCCCACAATTTCCACCTGGGTAGATGTCCTAAAGTTGGTCACTAGGTACCTCGGTTAAAGTGCGACATTTAGATTTTCGGCCTAAGAAATGGGTCACGGGCTGGATCCCGTCCAAGAGGTGGGTGCCTCAAGGGGGGATGCACAGAACAACTGGACCTCAGCCTTCAACCCTTCATGGGTATCTCCCTGCCTTATGGTGATTGGAACACTTGACTTAGAGGATTTTCAATTCCATATTTGACAACCTCTATGTTTGATAAATGTGAGAACCAGATAACGGGGAGTTATTTGGATGCCTATCCCCGAAATCCTACCTAGACTAAAATATTTCTTTTGGCACCTCCTATGGAGGAAAACTTAGTGAGTTTTTAGAAAGATTTTAGATGTAGTTGTTTTGGGATGTTGGGGGTGCAAACCAACCTCGTTGATTAAAAATGGGAGTGGATAGTCCCGTCAAGAAACGATGGGGTATTTTCGGAATCCCTTTGGAGGAAACTTACTTTGACCTCCACGTTTCAAGAAGAATCTATGTGAGTGATAAGTGGCTTTTGTGTGTGAGTGAAAGTGTGCCAATTTTTAGTGAATTAGATGCACCTTGCTGCATGTGGACTTCGCTTGGTCCTTACAAGAGTTTGATTACCTAATTAACTAAGTGCCTTTGGTACAACCTTGCATAATTCAAAATCCCTAGGAAGCTAGCATGTGGACATGTGGGTCCGTTACTATTCTTTAACTCCCTATTGAGATGTAATCTAAGAAAAGATTTGAAACTATCCTAGATTGAACATGTGGGCATTTATGGGCCCGTTACAAACCTTTAAACTTCCCTAGTGTTTTGATCTAAGAAAGAAAAAATTCAAACACTATCCTATCTTTGTAGCATGTGGGCATGTATGGGCCCGTTACAATATTAAGATGTGTTTAAAAAAGAAAACTAAGAGGGGTCCCAAGAAGGGTCGTTGTCCTCTCCTAAAGGTTTTAAACTTTGTTAAGGGAGATGAAATCGCTTCACAATCTTTTTTTGATTCTCAAGATCGCTTGGAGGCGCGAGAGAAGAGAATACTAAGTGATTGTTACTCAACTTCTAGTCCCAATGTGATTTAAATGTGATTAAAAATGATTTCCACCTTATATTATAAGCCAAAACAAGCCATCCATGTGGCAAAAAGCAAAGAAGGGAAATTGATTTTATCCTCCTAAGTGCCTATGTGTGTTTGACTAACCCCTTTATATGATGAGGGGACTAAGTGTGGTGCAGTTTCAAAACATGATTGACATCATTTTTAAGAAGGCAAATGGCCTTCCCCACATCTCAACAACTCTACAATGTGAATTTTTAAACAAATGTGCAGGTCTCAGTGGAGACAGAGGCGCACAGAGTGCATGCGCATGCGCACGAGCAGAGATGAGTTAAAAAGCGCACGTGCGTAGAACATAACCGTGATTAAAGCGCATGGGCGCACGATGCACGTCTGTGGGATGAAAAACCCATGCATATGTGGTACACGACCGAGAAATAAAAATCCGGATGGATTTCTCTCAATTCTTCTTTGAATTGGATGATTGGCAAGTCGTCTTAGGCCGGTTAGTGCACCTGCAAGTTAAGCAAACTAAAAGAAGAGAAAAATAAACCCAAATGAGATAGGAAATTGATACCTTTCCCCATTGGAGTCGCCAATCTGTTGCACCTCTTTCGTCACCTTGGTGAGAAAATAAGAGGTGCTTGCAAGCTCAGTTGGGTCTTCTGAGCAGGACAGCTATAGAGGATAGAGTTAGAGAAAGAAAAACAAAACTATGATTAAGAGTTAAACTAATAGATGCAACAAAAATTAAAATCATGAACATAAGGACATAGAGATAACAATAACAAAAAGACCCATGTCACCAATGTTTGAGGCTTGATCTATTGATGAAAACAAAGCACCAAGAAGAAAGGGGACTATGAGTCCCTTCTTCCTCCAAGGGAAAGCTCTTGGACCGTCACTAGTTGGCTCTTCTTACAACAAAGAAAATGAAAATGGTGATGAAAGAACTCCTCACAAATCCACTCAATGGAGAGGTGGATTGTCCAATGCAATGATGCCAATGTGCTCTTGTCAAGGATGGAGTCCTTAAAACAATATAGGCAGCATAACATTACTTAGAATTCCTTGAGAAAATGAGGTGCGTTCATGGATTTTTATAGCATTGCTTTGGGATTTTGTTTAACTTCCTTGTAGTGTGAAAAGAGGCCATTTAGGGCATTTTTAGGTCTTTGACCAGCCCACCATTCGAATCCAACCCGGATTTGGAGGTCAAATCAGCTTGGGAGCTGAACCATAAGTGGTTGGGAGGCTGACCACTTTCATAAATGTGTCATTTAGCAGGTGCACGGATTTTTGTGCTAACAGTCATGCATCGTGCGCATGTGCGCGATTTCTACATTCTTGTTCCGCGCATGCACGTGCGCACCCAACGTCTGCAAAGCGCTCTTCAATTTTTCACTACTTTGTATAGTTTTTTTACCTTTTTTGAATGCTGTGATATTAATTCAAGGCCATGAATGAATTCATTACTGTTTGACGATGCTGAGTTCTTGTAACCATGTGCAGACGAAATTTCAGTGATAACAAGGATGCATAAGATAACAGATTTAACGATGTGCACAACAATATCCAGTGATCATTCAAGATATAAAGATTATGTTAAATGATAATTAAATATACACAACGGAAATACATTCATATACATGTAAATGTAAATTAAACGACACATCAGAATACATTCATACACAGATAGTAATATCACGACAAAGAGTACTTATCTTTATGAAATATGACACCTACTAGCTGCAGACCAAGGACGTTCCACCCAACTGTAGACACCGCTACTCTAAATCCCAACAACAGTGTCACCCTCGAGCCAGGGCTATGAATCCACAAGTATGGTTCTAGAGTGTAATTGGGTTCCCAAACCAGCCATCTCTCAAGATCTCACAAGTTTCCCGACACCCACAACTATCCAAGTACCCATCTCTCTTCTACCTAGCTTGTGCCACCGGAGAGAATGGACCTCCACCCTTCTCTGCCATGCAATCCCTCAGGTAGTCATTCTCCTTCCTGCCAGGGCTTCCAACATAGCTGGTCCATAATCTCAATGTTGGAACTCTTAGGACTTGCAGCTGTGAGAAAAACAGGGCACAAGCCAATGCATTTCAGACATGCAGGCCCCAAGTCATGGCTAGATCACACCAACAACCACTACAACCAACTATCTCGTGGCTAAGTTCTTCAATAGATCTATTTCATTTTCCAAGACAAGATGCAGGTGATGATAGATCAATGGACGAGTCAGGGGGAGTGCATGGGAGTGCATGAGGGAATAATGAGTGAGGGAATGAGAAAACAACAAACAAGTCATCATTCCAACCCCCCAATCAGACCAAAGGTGGGTTTAAGTAACCTCGTGGGGAAAACAAGAACCTCCTGGCCTTCCCCAACAAGTTCACGTAACTGATCCCCTCCCTTAGACAAAAAAGGGTAATAAGAAAAAATAGGAATAAACACTTAGTTCCTCAAGCTCCCTCTCTTGTGGAATCATATCCCCCTACAACTCTAGTCCTTGTCTGTCTAGCGGCCAACAATGTATTTATTATTATTAATGATCAAAATATTACATTTATTGGGCATACTGGCCCTTCAATAATTGTTTGGGCACTCTGGCCTCTCAACATTGTAACAATACATTATTTAAAATGGGGGTTCAAAAACCTGGGGTGTTACATCAGCAATCACTATCTGCACTACTTTTCCAACCAACCTGGCTTACATTGAAAATACAAAATATATAGACAAGGGTGTGCCACTTGGGCTGCCATGCCCTCCAAATACTATCCCTAGAAATTAGGATCTGACTATTATCTTCTAGATGATCCATCGTATGACACTTTACTAAAAATAGAAACTGATTGTACTAAATCGTACAATAACTGATGTTTTTTCCATGATAGTTCGGTCATCAACAATATTTCATTGTTAAGGAGTGATTTGTCGATGCTTCTCCTTCGACAGGAAATATGGATGATCAAGTGTTCTGTCAGACTCCTACCACCTATTGTAACAACCTTGACTTTTGTCATGTGATGATTTGCTAGAGTGTGCACATGGTGGGTAACCACGAACTGTCGCAGGTGTTTCCAAGATGAAAGCACCAGTCAGGGGACAACACCTTTTTTCAAATTGTTGTGTGTATAACATACACTTGTCCCTTGTAATAGGTGGATCTACAACATTGCACGTCGTTTACTTGTTGTGTGATTACTTGTCAGTATCCCTTATTCCCAGCAGGAAATAAGACACGGGGAGAAAAAATCTACGCCACATTTGAGAAGACAAAAAAGGAGTCGGTCAATTATGATTTTTGGACTTGTCTGCATTTTTGATATCCGAAGCATTCTCCTTAGAGACCAGTTGCACCTTTTCATATTCATTACTTATATTTGCAAAACCGTGTTCCCTTTCAGCCTCTTCTGCGCACTGGCTAGAGCCGCATGGATGTTTTCCATAGACGGCCCACATTCCTTGAAGTGCTCTGCAATTCTCCCTTCCGACATCCTTTGTGCTTCATGCAGCTGGATGATTGTGTCTTGTGCTTCCCTAAGATGCCTCTTGGGACAAGTCACATTTCCCTCTAGGCCCCATGATGCTGATTCCTCGAGGGTCTTTTTTGCTAACTATTTTCTCAGCTCCCTGTTCTCCTGGTACAACTCAACAATAGCGAGTTGTGCTTTATTTATCTATCGTGACGGTTCATGGACATATGTGCCTTCAGTGTCTGGCCTTCTCCCTCTGTCACAGGTTTCCCAACTTGGACCTTCGAAAGGCTCAAGCTAAATGGCATGCATGAGTAGCTCTTCGGCGACTGACTTTTCGCGTGACTCGTTCAGGGCTTGGGCCTCCCCAGTCTCTTTGTTATTCCTTGGCATGCCCATCTTTTGGGGTATTAACTGTTGGGGGGATAAGGCTTCCAATGTCTTTCCTTCCTCTTCAACCCTTCCTATTTCTGCCTCCATGTGGTGATATGTTACTTTTCTTGTGGGTAGAGGGGAATCTCTTTTGGGGTCTTTGTGGATGCCAACTGTGAGTATAAACGAATCCCATTTTTTTCCCAATTGCCTCAACTCCTCAACTATCAACAATTTGATTAGTGATACATGAGATAGTTTCTTCTTAGGCTGGTTTGCTTCAACCTGGATGTTGTCCGCCATTTCTCAAAGGCTTTGGTGCAAGAAGAAAGGCACGTTCAGTGATATCCTTCCAGTGAAATACATCAACAATATAATGTGATGTGGGTGTATTCTATCGGACCTTCCTTCACAGGTGAAATATTTTCTAATATCCCTCAAGAGCTTCTGAAAAGGCTCCTGTAGATATTGACCTGGAATGCTTTCTTCAACTTTCCTGTTTAAACAGTCTAGTTTTATGAATTACTCATAGCATAGCATGTCTAAATGCATTCCTTTAGACCACCTTTCACCACGTGGAGGGATCTTTGTTGTGGCTGATAGAGTTTCCTCTGTCACCTAGAATGTGATTCCTGCAATTACTATGTGGAGCTCATTGAATATGAGTGTGAACTGTTCCACCAACTTCACATTGAATCCTTGGTTTTCTTACAATATACCATGCATTCGACCTATTTGAAATATGCTCTGACATCCAGATCTTTGTTTTCTAATGTAAGTTTTTGGGGTTCAGGCCCCACATTTCTACCACTCCGTGCCCCTTTCCTTATGTTCTGGGATGTATCCATGGTGAAATGCCCATTTGTACTATGTGCATGGTGGATTTAGAATGAACCCAAAGTGGTAATATTGATTGACCTGGTTTTTTGACATAGCTGATGGAAATTGACTTTCCCATAGAAAAAAACTCAGGGCTCGCAGGAAGATTATAGACAGTGCATAAACTTGGTTAGTGCATAGAATACATATAGAGAAACTGGAATTTATAAATGGATGGTCGAGAGATGGAATCATGGCAAGGGACACTTAATCCATGGTGACTAGAGGTTTCAAAGAAGGCTGCAGATTTGTGCATCACATCTACAGGATGAGTACACTTCAGAGTGTGTAAAGTACAACTAATAAGAGCTGCAGAGTATATGTGATATGAGCATCGTGATTTGTCATCCTTTCTGACTTCATAATGAGTTGATGATAGTCATTTTCATTTGTCGACATGAATCCTATTTTAACAACTTGCCTCGACCTTTGGCATGTAAAACCTCCTCTTCTGATAGGACCCGACTCTTTGGGAAAATACCTTTACCACTTACACATGTTGAATTATGACATCCCTTAATGACTCCAAGGGCCAAACGACAACTTGATGACTTTGACCCATTCAATGTTCGGTACCTAACCTCACATTCTTTGACACATGGACCATGACTCGACTAAGACTGAATCTAATTGAAAAAATGACGACACTAACAGTTGGATCCAATGGGGATGATATCCTCCTAGTGAGGTGGCAAAGAACAACAGACCAGATGCCTAACCATTTGGCCTTATTTGACTTCTAGACTATGAAACAATGGAAAAGAAAAGCACATCCTAGACCTTCTTAACATAGTTATGACTAGATTCAACACAAACTTAGGGCATTCACTCTGAGCTTTAATTTATGCTGACATGCTGACTCGAAATGCCTTCTTTGAAAACAAAAATTGAAATGACTATTCACAATGACATGAAAAACTAAACAGAACTTACTGAACCAGATAGTGTTTGAGGAACCTGCCATTTACAGGTCCTCCACCAGTGGACTCTCCGTTAGGCTATTCCAGCAGATATCCATTGTTCCCATGGTACGCAACAAGTCTGAAAGGTCCCATCCAAATATGATTTAATTTTCCATGCTTCCCTTTGTCTTCATTTATCGCATCCAATTTTAGCACCAAATAATCCACCTGAAAGTCCTCCTACTTAGAATGATTGTCAAAAAATTTCTTCATCATGTCTTGGTGAAGTTTTGATTGGTTTTAAACCTACTTCCTCATTTCTTGCGCATGAATCAACTGATTTATCCTTCTCTAAGTGTCGTCTGGCTCAACATCTTGCTCTTGTATAAACTTTCTGATGGGAAATCTCAGTGAGCTAGGGAAAACTGCATCTGCTCAGTATACGATTTGGAATGGCGACGTGGAGATGGAATTTTTGGTAGTGACTCTGTCATCCCATAGCACGCAAAGGATTTTATTATGCCAGGATTTCTTGTTGTCCTGCAGGAACCTTTTAATATTCTTGGTTAAGCTTTTGTTGGATGATTCCACCAATCCATTACCCTATGGGTAATAAGGCATAGAATGTCCCAAGGTTATATTGTAATCGTTACAAAACTTTTCCATTTTCTTGGACTTAAATGCGGATGTGTTATCCATGATGATCTTGATAGGGCACCTGAAACTAGATAATATGTTGGTCTCCATAAAATGAATGATGATCATGTCGGTATCCTGCCTCATTGGGACTACTTCGATCCATTTGGTGAAGTAATCTGTAGTTGTAAGTATCCATCCATGTTGCACCGAGGATGGAGGATGAATATCTTCTATAAATTCTAGGCCCCATTACATGAACGATTCTTTGACTGAGATTGGTTTCAGCGGCAGTGGTTGTAGCTTTCTCCTTCCATCAAATATCTAGCACTCATGGAAACTAGAAAATTCTTTGTAAACATCTGCGAAAATGTTGGGCCAATAATAACCTTCCCTTAAGATTTTATGCACGATGGTTTTCCAATAATGATGCCCCCCATAGTCACCTTTGTGGAACTCCTTGATGGCTTGTTCCACATCATCTTCTAGCAAACAACTTAGCAATATCCCTCACAGATATTTCCAATACAAGGAGTTATATAAGATGCAAAACTTAGAAGCCTTCAACTTTAAAAACCTGGCCTTGGTTTTAATTAACCCTGGAGGGGCTTGCAAATTTCTCAACACATGAATAATTTCCACGTACCAAGGTGAAACGATGAATTTTTGAGACACTTGTGGGACTTCTTCTTCTTGAGGGTTATCCGACAGATCAACAATGAATTTTATTCCCAGAACGTCGCAGTTTGATTGCGCCATCAGTTTTGCAAGCCCTTGACCCTTAATCAACTTTGTGGGCTTTATTTTGAGGTCGTATTCCATCATGACAATGATCCATTTACCTCTTCTCCCCTCAAGGTCAGACTGAGTCAGGATGTCTCTGATTGTGTTGTTGGGCATGTAAGCAATAACATGAGAATGTAGTATATAAGTCTTGAACTCCTTGAGGTATTTCACTAATGCATACGATTTATTTTCCATGATATCGTACCTCAGTGGGTAGTCTCTGAGCATCTTGCTAAAGTAGGCTATAGGATTTCAAAATTCTAGTCATCCTCCTGTAATAGTACACCAGTGATGGTGTGCTCCGAGGTGAAAGAGAACAAGATAAAATACTTTGTGAAATCTAGGATGGCCAATACAGGAGATTTGGTCAGCACTACCTTGATGTATTCAAACGATCTCTTGGATTTGGGGCTCCACTTGATCTCATTACCCTTTCTGAGCATGCTTGTGATATGATTTATAATTTCAACTAGATTCAAGATGAATCTTCTTAAGAAATTCACCTTTCCCGGGAGGGACTGTACCTCCTTTTTTATCTGAGGAGTGTTGATATTCAGAATTCCTTCTACCCTGCTGGGATATATCTTTATACCTTACTTTGACATTACATGCCCAAACAGTTTCCCTTCTTGCACTCCGAAATGTGATTTTTTTGGATTTAAAGATATGTCAAACTTTCTGCATTTCTGAAAGATCTTCTTCAGATGCTCAATATCTTGTTCGTTAGAGTCAGAATACACTGTGATGTTGTCTAGGTAGATCATGATAAATTTGTCCTTTTCCTCATCAAATACTATATCCATAGCCCTCTAAAAAGTAGCACTAGCATTCATAAGACCAAACGACATCTTCACATACATGAACGTACCCCATGGTGTCATGAAGGCTAGTTTTTCCTAGTCATTTGGCTCCACCATGATCTGATTGTAGCCTGAGAAACCATCCAACATGGACATCTTTTGGGATCCGACTACCTTTTTCAAGATGTAGTCCATATTAGGAAGCGGGTATTTGTCCTTGAGGGACACTCTGTTCAAATTTTGAAAATCCATGCACAACCTTATTTTGCCACTCTTCTTCCTTACAGGTACAAGGTTGGAAACCCATTTTTAAAATCTTAAAGAAACAATCATTTTGGCTTCGAAAATATTCTTTACCTCCTTTTCAATTAGTAGAAATAGAAGGGTATTTATCTATCTTAGATTTTTATTGAAAGGATTTTGATCTTATTTGAGGGGGATGATGTGTTGAATCAATCTAGTGTTGTATACTTTCAAGTCCTCATAACTCCAGGTGAAAACATCAGGAAAATATTTCATGAGATTGATGTATCTCTGCTTGATCTCCGGACTGAGCGTCTTTGACAATTTGATTATCCTCGGATTCTCCTAGGTCCCAATGTTGCAATCCTCAACATCCTCATCATTCAGAGTAATCTTGGGATTTCTGGCCACATCCTTTTCATCAAACGTATTTTCCAACATAACCAATCTTTTGGGGATGATATTATTCTTTAGTTGCACTATGTCCCTTCCATCTATCTAGTTTTGAAATGGTTCGTTGTTACTGCACACAATTGCACTTTAATATTCTTTGTAACAAACACCTTCCAATACTTGATATTATCGGGTACCATCGGTCTATTTTTTACTTCGATCTCATGCTTTATATTGGGGAAAATAGGAATTTTAAAAACTGAAGCCGAGGTGGACAAGGCGTCTGCAATTTGATTTTTCCCCCTTGGGATCGCTGACAAATTATATTGCAAGAATTATTAGAGGAGTTCCAACACAAGGTTCATGTATGCCCTAAGTCTGGGGTTCTTGGACTGGTATATAACTTTCACTTGGTTTATCATGAGCTCAAAGTCTCCATGCACTGCTATCCTCTTTGCACCCAACTCTTTCAAAAATATCAGACCCAAAATTAATGCTTCATACTGTTACACCTCAAAATTACTCACTTCGATAGCGTCGCAAGTATTGTCATTATGAGTGTTGTAAGTGTCACATATTGGATGCAAGTGTCGCATCTTGACCACAAGTGTTGCAAGTGTCACAAATAGTATACTGCCATATTTCCTATGTCGTGCCTCTAACGACATCATAAAGGCACTTAAGACACCTCAAAGGTTAGTTTGGAAGATGAAACGTCTCTTGACAGGGAGTACAAACCTTTTCCCATTGGAAAAACCACTAAAAAAATGAATTTTGGAGAGGAGCGCTCCCCTACCCACTATCAGGGAGTGTTGGCTCTCCCTGAGCCTCTTTGGGGGAGTATTTGAGCGCCCTATGCACCCTTATGGGGGAGCGCTACCCCTTTTCTGAGCAAATTTTGGGTTTGTTGAGGCAAATCATGGAAGAATCCCTCAATTCCTGAAGGTAGTTGGATTCGAATAAATGGTCAAGGCATGATCTTAAGGGAGATACTCAACTGAAGGAGAGGAATCCTCAACTCATCCCAAATATCTCTCAAGTGGTTGGACCTCTCCAAGGTTATATAAGGAGGCCTTATCATGGTGAAAGGTACATGGAAAAGATTGGAGATGTGAAACTTATGATCTCATGAGTGAGATGTCATCAAATAAATCAATGGAGATTGATTGAGAAAAGGGGTTGGACAAGGAGAACTGGAAGAAGCTATTGCACCTTCATTCAAAGGATTGTAAGTACTTTTACTTGTTCTCATTAATAATCAATGCTTGGCCTGTTTCTTTCAAAATTTTTCTTGTTCCAAATGAGTTTGTCTATAGTAGATAGATCTATGTTTGAGCTAATCTTAATAGTGTAAGAAGTATTTTGTACCTTTGTTTGTTTTACATGACCTATCAGGGAACTCATGATTGAAGCTTAGCTAGGACTTTGCAAGGACAATCTTCACTAATAAGGTACATATCTTTCTCCTTCTCTTTCACTGATTAGCTTGATTAGATCTAAAAGGAAGTCAGTGTTCGTGTTAAGCACTTTTCTGTCTTGGCCTTAGGAGTCTAGAGACCAAGAGGGAATCCACTTGTCTACAGGGGGATTCACCTACAACACATACTCAACCATGTTATTTGTACAATCAAAGGTGATTTTGTAAGAGAAGAGTTTTGTACCTACCTTGGGGGGACTTATCCATACACAAACCCCTGCTCCTTCCTTGATGACAGCTCTGTCAAATCTCATGTTCCAAATTCCATTCTCCGTGTGGTCTTTGGGGTATGTGCATTCTTCTTCTTGGCACATGGCCTTATCCTCGACAGTTCTGATGGTCGTTGACTCTTCCCCTTGAAATCTTAGGTCCTTGTAAAATATGGAGTCAATCTCAATGTTGACAGAGTAGATAGGGTGTTTATTCAGCTAGGTCTTACTACTCACCATGTATTTGAGTAGTACCTCTCTGTACAACTATCTCTCTTGGCCGAAGACAGGAATGGTGGCATAGACATATCCATCTGTAAGGTTCCCTTCAATTTCGTGGCCCATGACCTGGATAATAGCATGTTGAATTTAGGGGGGATGTCGGCCACAACCACATCCATAACCAGATTCTTAGAAGGGATTTGAGAAAATGATACAACCAAATATTTGATCAAACCCAAACATTTCACTTCCCTTGAGTTGAAAGAGAAAATATCCTTATAGGGCCTGGTGATTTCCAAGCCTAACTCATACATGACCACTTTGGGCATGAGATTGTGCGACGCACCCAAATATAGCATGGCATTATGAAAAGTCATGTCATGGATCTTGAGGCTGATGTAGAAATGTGGAAAGTCCTCAGTATTGCTAGTTTCTTCCACGCGTGGACCAAACAAAATTGCAAGGTGTTCATCTTGGACATTCAGGGTGTCAGGAGTCTCTTTCATATTTAACATTTTAATAATCTGATCCCAATACTCCCTTTTCTTGATGATCTCCTTGAATGGGATGAAGATTTTAATTTTGGCCATTTCGATCTCAAAGTTAAGGGGGGGGCTGCTTTTTCAACCTCCTTAATGCCTGTCTCCCGGCCTGTTTATGGATCTTTCCTTAGAACCTCCTCCTTTGACTTTCCCTTTTCAGTCGCATCCTTGGTTGAGTCATCTTTCTTTGGTCGTCTTGCAGAAGGGGTGTCTGATTAGGGTTCCCTTATGGGATTCATTTACTGAGGTTCTATAGATTCCTTTATGCTCTTGAGGTTGTATTTCTTTTGGAACTACATGATGTCATTGTGATAACCCTTCCTGAATTCCTCTGTTTCCCAAGACAACATGTCATCGGTCTCCAGTATAATATCATCATTTTTTCTCATGTATTGATCATGTTCTCCCTTCGTCAAGAACACACATGTGTCCATGTCGTCACAACAATGCATTTGATCTTGGATCATCTGATCAAAATCTTTTTCCACATAATTATTTTGGAATAGGGGACTTATTTGTTGGCCGCGCTGGTCTCTCTATTCCCTCTACCTGATCTGCTCAACCAGACCTCTTCTAAGGTTTTGATTTCTAGGTTGTATGTCATGTTGTTCTCGGGAAGTAGGTTTATTCCCCACAATCATTCTTTCCATAGGCTTCTCCATCGTCTTCATCATTAAGTCAAACTTGTCATCTGAGGGTCGAGAAGTCGATGGTTGCTCATCTCCTTGGGGTTTCTTCCTGCCTCTATTGAAGTTTTGTTTGATTTTTCTCTATCCCATCAAATTAACTTTGAATTCAATTGTGTCACTCATCATGGCATCTAAATTAGCAGATCTTCTCTCCCTCAACAACAAGGTGAAATCCTTGTCAAAAGATTCGACGTATCAAAGCTACGCAACCCTGGGAGGTGGCTGGACTTCTGTGGGGATTGAGTTGTAGACCCTCATGAAACGGGCCAAGAACTCTTGCACTGTCTCCTCTATCACTCTCTTCATATTGTTTTACTACGTCAGTAGTTGTAGAGTGTTGATGATAAAAATAACAACGAGGATTTCTCCCGCAAAGTGTTGCTAAAGCCTATTATTTATAAGCTAATGATATATAATACTAATAGGTGGGACCCCCTTGTAGATGAGAGGATCAGGTTCTTATTTGATATTTATGTTGTTGTTCGACACTTCTTACAGGGTTCTACATGATTGATGATGAAATCTTGGTTTTATTTGCGACATAATGGTAGATGGATAATGCATGTTATGTGTGGGTTTCGTTACTCTAAACTCTAAAATCCATGTCATGATGGCTTATATCAATTGTTATTACAATGATATTGGCACCATGATTTATTACATGTTACACTTGCACAAGATACATGTTAGTCATAACAAAAGATAAGAGAAATATGGAATAAATCTAAGAAAGGAAACTATGTTATACCATGCTACACTATATGCATTTGAAATTTAAAAGGGTTGATGTTAGTCCTAACTAGCAATGTTAGTGGCTATACAATGTTATTGTGTTATATGAAGGCACATTTGATATACATGATGGCATTTTTGGCAATGGTTAATGTGATATCGGGTGGTGCATTTGGAAAACAATGGATGTTAGTTTCGATGCAATGGATTAATGGAATGGGTTAATGTTCGTTGGTTGGCGTGTACTACGTAATTGAATGAGGAGAGGATGGAAGCGACGTTCATTTACTACACCTCACTCTATACTTCCCCCACTATCCATCACCCTAGCTTGGTTATTGGTCAATTATTTTTCATTGTGGTTAAGCTCTAATATTCAGGGGAGGAAGGAACTGCTCGACCAAGCTCACATTTTTAAGGCTATTTGGTTACAGGTATGTTGTTTTTTCCATCCATGAACTCACTCTATTTATGAAATAGATGTTGGCTTGGTGATTTATTGGTTTGTTCTTTTCTTAAGGCTAACAACTGTGTAAAATCATAGTGTTTCTCTGGAATAGTTGTTGTGTGTTATTTGTTGCAAATGGTAAATTTGAAGGTTGAAGTCACGATTTCATTGATTATTTTGTGTGGTGGAAGCCATGAAGGATCTCTATTGTCTTTATGGGTTTTTGTTGGAGGGTTTCATTCCATATGGACTTGCTGGTCATATCCTCATAGTTTTGTCACCATACCCAATCATATTTGGTGTTATGGGGTTACTATGTGTGATTTTGAAACACCTTGGGTCACTACACATCGTTCTCCACCTAGTAATGGGCTCGTTTTATATTATTGGTTTCTAAACAGTTAGTTACAGTTGCTATTACCCAAGAGGGTTGCTTTAGGGTTGGTTATTATTACCTGATCTTTGCATTTATATCATCATTATTCATTTTTTGGGGGAAAACCACAAGGGTTATGCCCTGCGTGTTCTCGGTGTTATTACTGGACAACAAGAAGCCTCTACTCCTGTGTTCATTGTCACCTTGTATTGCAAGCTAATGGCTATGTAGCTTGTGTTTCAACCATTTTGTCTCGAAGGGTTCTCACCTGATGTTGGTATGGTTGACTCCAATCTCCTTATGTTGGTTCCACCGAGCGAACCCTAGATTATTCAGAGCCCAATTTTGAAAAATGCACCAGTTACACCCTGTCGGGTATTTTTTGACTATTATGAGTTGGTTAAATAACGTTGACAGTGGTTTCTATTATTGGTATATAGTCGCTACATTATTTATTATGACATTTGAATCGATGGCTCGACGTAGTTAAATTGGTGTATTTGAGAAGTTGTAAATGGGCATACAATCACTGCTTCCTTTTGTGATAACAATTGGATTGATAACTCAACATTGTTTTATGTTTTGATTTGGAGTAATTAGACATGTACAGTCACATAAATGTTCTTTGAGTTTTGAGTGGTTTGGTTGTTCCTACACCATGGTATAAATTGTTTTGGTGGTTGTTGTGTGTTTATTATGCCCCGATCGGGATCGCTACAAATTGGAAATTTGATGTCAGAGACTTGGCTACCTATTGTGTATGTTTTATGGATACCGTGCATTGTATCATCAGAGATGGGCACGAGTTTCATAATAGTATGGTTCCATTGAAATTTAATTGTTAAATTGGTTAGAGGAATGGAATTGGGCACATTTTTAAAAATAACTTGTGTCTTTGTTTGATTTGAGGAAATAATTTATGGACAGTGGTTGATGGTTTTGATGTTGAACAGAGTTGAAACAAATGACTATGTGTTCATTGGAATTTGTTTTAAATATTAAATGGAAGAAGTGAGAGGAAACAAAATTATTTACACAGGATGTTCAAAGGTCATGTTGATTTTGAATACGATGATACTGTGTTAATTAAATGTGTTAAAGATTTAAATGTGGACAGTGAACAATTTTAATGCACAGTAATGGTTAAATCGACCACAGTAATTGTTAATTGGTATTGGGATAGTGGTTTTGAATACAAAACCGTTTTATGAATTACTTAATTAATATTTTGAACAATATCCTCTCTTCCCCCTACCATTATTTAAATTTTCACTAATTATAGTCCCCTCACCTTCCCATATTCATTATCCACTCCCTGTTCCTAAAATTTAATTACAGTTAGGGAAACTCTGTATTATGACAGTTTAGGATCGGAGGGATGGATTACAATGATATATATTTTTTTGGTTTACGTTACAGTTGATTGTTTGATGCCTATGAGAAATAACCATGATATTTCCCCCCTCCTTTTAACACCTTTTCACTCACTACAACCCCTCACATATCCCAGAACCCTTGTTCACCCCCTGCTCATTTACAACTATTAAACAATTTGTATGGATTGGATTGCATGAGTCTGATATCTTGTTGAGCCAAATTTTATTTCATATTTTAAAAGAGTTGTCATGTATCATTGTTAAAGAAACTATTTTCTAATCAATTATGCATACAGGAATGAGTTTTTTGAGAAAAATTAGCAATGGCAGAGGTAACCGAGGAAGAGGTAATTGGAACAAGGGCCCTAGAATATATGGGTAATATATTCTAGGGCCCTTGTTCCAATTACCTCTTTTTGGACAACACACTATTTTTTGGATATATGGGTAATATATTTTTGGAAATATTTCCAATTATCCTTGATATAAAATGCCAGATATGAATTTGATAATGGGTGTCACAAGGAGGGATGTTTTGGTTGATTAACTAGTTGTGTTATGATTGTTAGAAGCTAAAGGGAGTCATAAGGGGTCCCACCTACTAGTTATTATTTATTTAAAAAACCCTTATTATGATTTATTACTTTTCCCCCTTAACTAAAAAGTTGGTTGAGTTTTAATTAACTTAACTAAGGAAGTAGTTCAACTACTTTAACCAATTCTAATTTTCTTAAAGGAAAAAGGAAAGGGAGGAACAAGAGGAGAATACAAGGAGAAACATACTAAGGTTTTCTCTTTAAGTTTTTGTTGAGATAATTCAGTTTTCATTCATTCCTTAATTCATTAGAAGCCTAATTATTTTTTATGATAGCAGGGTCCCATTGTAGACAACAAGATTCAGGGTTGAATTACATCATTTAGACACTTTTTTTTTCAGAGGTGTTGATCTATCTTTGATAGTCTGTGTAGAGTTGTTTGTTTGTGAATTAGATTCCATGACTGACAATGGTTATTATGCAGAGTCGAGTGGGAAGAAATCTGTGGCAAGATGATCCATCTTTTAAAGTTCATTTTTTTTATTTTCTGTCAGAAGCCATTTTGTATGTTTCATCGGGGACGTCTAAGTTTGACTTTGGTCCAAAACTTCCTGAGGAAGTTTTGTAAATAGAACGATTCTTTGATGAATTGAAATGAAATAAAGGATTGATTTATGCCTCATCTGTTTTTATTATTGACTCGGTGTCTTTACTTCTGTCTCTATATTTATTTCAACATCTGATATGTTCAGAAAATTACATAAATAATGATTTTTTCAACAATCTTTTAATTATAAAAAGACAACCTACGCACTTGTAAACAATACTTGTGAATTAAGATATCAATTTTGATGGCTATAAACACAGGGTGATATTCCCGTCTATATTTATTTAGCCAAGAAGGATATGAAAATGTTTGAGTAATATCATTTCATATCTTTTCCTCAACATTTATTTGGCGACCATACTGGGGAGATCTTCAATATCTCTTTGGTTAATTTTTATGCTTGATTAGCATCGAATACATCTTTTTTTTCTGATATTGATTCTTTGACTATTTTATTTCTTAATGACTGTGATTGTTGCAAGGAAACCCAATATTGAGCCCGATCTTCAAGATCAGACTAGCATTGCTTTGAATTTTTTCAACACCATTTTAGACATTGCCAATACTCGTGTCGAGCTTAATCATTCATGGGAAGCAATTGAATGATATATTAGTGCCCAAGAACATTGGGAAGCTAGACATAGACAACCTAGAAATCAACAATAACCTTCTTGTTCCTTCAGTTTTGGCCTTACTTTCATGTCCTTAGACTCTCGTGTTTCTAGAAGAAGAAGAGGCTTATCACCTGAAATTAATCCTATTGATGAATAGGAAGAAGGAACATTGTGTTATCAACCCAACAAAGTGCTCTAAGGAGAACTTTGTGTGATTCATCCAACTCATATTTTTCTCCCTCACCTATCATCCACAAGATGGCATCTAGCGGTGGATCTGGTGGCTGTTGGAACAAATATTGAAAATTTCTCAACTCAGTGTCTTTCTCTAAAATTTATGTTAGTTACGCCACTTAGTTTCAAAACCTTGTCTCTTGGCATAATCTTGTGTAACCATTAAGCCCTTGCGCCATTCGGCACAACCTTTCTGTTGCAGTAAAAAATCTAAATCTATCGCCATTTTTGCCGAACTTTTCTACCATTAAGATCTCAAAGATTTAAAAAGTTTCATTGTGAAGAGTGTCATTTATACAATCAAACTACAATTTTTTATCTTTCCATATATTGTTTTAAAATTATTTTATATAATTTTAAAATTAATATTTTATTTTGAAGTTTGAAAAAATATATTTTAAGCCAAGCCCTTTGCATTGTTGAGTCCACTATCCTTCATGTCCCTATCTTCAACTATCCACCGTAAGCTACATGCCAAGTCACAAGACACGCATACAAAGCTCTAAGGAGAGAATTCACAAGGAGGCCCAAAAGAGTGCAATGTAAAAGTTGAATTCTATTTCGGGGATTTGGCCATCGGGGATTTTGCCAACGTAGATATTTTAATAACCAAACTTTGTTTCCCTGAAGCCTGAAGGCCCGAAATCGGGGTTCCAGCCTCACACAAAAAAATGCCTTGGAAAAAAACCATTTTTCTCAGCCTTGGAGAGGCCATTTTCCATGTTCGAATAGTCGATAGAAATCTACAGATCCTAATATTTCCATTGGTGTCTTCATAATTTCATTTTGATATTGGTAAGACATTCAAAAGCTCCCTGCAATATGAGGTTCATTTTCAGAAATGTGGCGGTTTTTTTTTTACTGTGTTGAGTCATCATTTTCAAATGACGATTCTGAGCGACTGGAGGATCATTTTGAGAAATGGTTGGATTATTTTGTGCCTAACACATTAGAGATCAATACACTCTCTCATTTTTCCTACAAGTGTCACATATTGGGAAAATCAAATCCATCTCCAATCCCTAATTTTTCGGATCTCATATTTTCCTATTTTGACACATGTTTGTAAAACGCAGATCTGGGGCAAATGAAAATGGATATCAGGGAAATGAGAGAGGTTTTTTCTCACAACAAATAGATGCAAAAAATCATATTTCAATTTATATACATCTGTCATGATTCAAGAGATACAAAACCATAACCGCAGCCCCAGTTTTCAACAGTTTGGCCCATTTTCTATGGCAGAAAGTTCCAGAAATTGATTTTAACTGTTGTTATCTTTTGGGAGGAAATTCGACCTCCTAGGGAGGATTTTGACCTCAATACCTATATGAGGAATCTTTGTAACATTGGAAAAGGGGGGGGGGGGGNTTTTGGAGGCTGGTTTTGTAATGCATTTTCTTTCAACAGATATAGAACAGAATGCTAGGAGATTCTATACCTTATCATTGTGTAATTTTGTTTTTCCTGTATTGTTTTCTCTGGTTTACATTCAATATTTTTTCCTTATTTTACATATTTAATTTGTAATGGCTCCAATTCAGTAATACCTCTGTTGTAGTCATTTATCGAGAATCCTGTTAGGTTCATGTTTCCTATGTTCATGCTGTGAGCAAAACAAGACCTGTACTTTGATTGTTTCTGCCTAGATTACAAGTTATGTATATACATGTTTGTCTTTCGAAGTTATTTTTCATTCCTCTATTGAAATGAATATTAGACTTATCGGAATTAGATACTTAACTCTTTGTTTTAGTCTCCTTTATCCCCTATCTTCTATCCATCTTCCTTATTTCAATTAAATTAGGCAAACGAGGTCATGCCTCTTCATTTCTGATCTATAAGCGATTGAAAGTCTTGTTTCAGACCTAGTTCTAGAAGCCTCATATGACTGATCAATCTACAAATTAGTTTTTCATTTAAAATATGCTAAGGATTGGCTCCATTACAGCCTATAGTCAACTCTTGTGACAACAGTGGCAATGGAAGTGCTTTCTCCTCTCAGTATTCAGCTTCGTCGGTGATTGGTAGCTTATATAACCACCATATCCCTATCCAATCTACCACAAATACCATGAAAGTCATAAAAAAGTATGGGATTTTTCAATTTGAAGAAGACACCACAACCACACCATGGCATGTTTCCTCTCCTCTTAACCTAGCACCTGCTACTTGTCTACTTCCTAAATTCAAAGAGCATCTCCCTAGGTTTTCGAGAAATAACACTATCACTACAAATGAACACTTGGTGGAATTTTCTAATTCTTGTCACAATATAGGAGCTAATGACAACGATACTTGCATGCGCTTATTCATCAATTCCTTGGAAGGAAAGGATGCGGCCGATTTCTTTGACCTTCCAACTAAGATTTTGTCTACTTGGGAGGAGTTAGTCTATTGGTTCAGATCCATCTATGGAAAATCTAAAATATCAACTGAGTAGTTACATGAGTACAATAACATTTCCTATAAGTATTTTTAGCACCAGAAGTATCCCTTCATATTGTAGGAAAGGCAAGCCCGATACCCATCAGATTTTTATGTCACGGGTTGGTTATAAAAGGGTCAAATGGGTGCATTCTCATGAAATTTTAGTCTTAACTCAGAAAATTGGGCTGGTATGCATAGATAGGTGAGGTATTGATCTAACTTCAGTCATTAAGTTGTAGTAAGGGTGAGTAGGAGAAAGAACTTGAGAATAAAATGTAAAGGTCTTCTATGAACATCAGGTCTTCCAGCAACCTAAGGAGGAAAAACTCAGAAAATAATATATTCTTGGATTCGGAGCTTCAGGAAACTGAAAACACTACGACAACACTACAATCAAACATCCATTACAAAACAGTCACAATAATCCATGTGAATCCTTCAAGCATGAACATTCAGTATCAAACGCATAATAAGATGGAAGAACAAAGCTGACTTAGATTAATCAAGAAGTCTCAAATACAGCTACATAACCAGAAGCCAGAGGCTTTACTAAAACTTTACAATACCAAATCTTTTCTCTACCATCGACCCTAACAAAATATCAAAACTGAGTATTTATACTCAGAACAACCTGCCAACACCAACAGTGTGACCTAGATACTTCATTCAAAGCTTTATGTATGAGTATTCTTTTGTCATTTTTCACTTGCATTCTTCTGTCAGACACGATCTCAGATCAGTATGGGCTTTGTAGGAAAATTCATTGTCAGGGAGACCTTGGGTTGACAGCCTGCCTCCATGACCGTCTTTTCCATGCTTTCCATTTATGTGGTGTGTTATAACCCTATATTTCATAGGATCAAATGGTGACTGGAGATTTTATTCTTGATGTAGTTTGGTTGGAAATAATATTTTGTTTTTTGCAAATTATTTTCAAAAAGAAAATAAAAAGAATAAAAGAGGGCATAAAAGAAAATGGATAAAATCCCCATGCCATAATAATGACTTGATCCATATAGTTTAATCATGGTTAGTGTTAGGACCACACAATGTACCTTTTTGCCCATACTTTTTGCCATTATTATACCCTTCATCACTTGTATTTAGACTCATAATATCACTTCATCTGATCATTCCAAGGTATACAATGTCCTCTGTCATTACTATATGATTAATCTATTTTGCATAATATTTTACATCACTTATGTACTTAACCATTGATTAGAAATGCATAAGTGTCCAAAACTACAGATTTGCATTCAAGGCCTATTGCTGAAACACAGAGCTGCTACACAGTCTGAGGTCGCAGATGCTGAAACACGAAGCAGCTACACAGTCCAAGGTCGCAAGATGATGAAACACGGAGCTATTACACAGTCCAGAGTTGCAGATGCTGAAACACAGAAGAAACTGCCAGAACCGACGATGCTGAAACACAAGGAATCCGCCACAGTCAGCAGTCAACACAGTCAGAGCGCAATTCACGTGGCTGAAACAGCCCGCGAATTGCGATGCTGAACAGCATCAGCAACGATGAGAAGACGCTGTTACACCAGCCGTAACAGCAATACCTCGTTCAGTTCCTGTAATAGCATTCAGTTGCGTGAGACTAGGACATCCTATGCTGATTTAGAAAGAAGATCCGACTTAGGATAGGATTCAGATATGTATTGTAATGATTGTATCGAAGGGATTTCCTCTTTAAATCAGAGGAAATCACCATTCGAGGGATCCAAGTTTTGATGTATTGAAGCAACTCCAGAGAAGCGGGATGTATTCTATTCTTTCAATTTGTAATGTGATATTTCGACAGATGAATATAAGACTTCTTTGAGTATCCTTCTCTAGCCTCTCGTCCAGGGGAATCTTGTGATAAGGGAGGGCCCACCTTCATCACAAGATTCACCCATTAGTTAGAAGTGTGTTAGTATAATTTTTGTTCATGCTTTGTGTAAACTATTGTTTGCTGAAACACTGTTTTAATGAATTTCGCTTTGCTGAAACACTACGGACTCTGTCTTAGTTATTGAATGGAATTTGTAATTCTTTTTATCAGCAATCTTGTGTGATGATTTTATGAGGCTAGCAGAGATTTGGTTAAAGGTTCCTGCTCAGACAGAAAGGAATCGGAACATCATACCCTCTGTAGAATTCATTTACTACTGCAAGTGTGCTAGCCAGAAGTTCGGTTAAAAGGTTCCTGCTCAGACAGGAAGGAATCCAATTACCTCGACTTCTGTAGATTTCATTTATTGCTGCAAGTGTGCTAGCCAGAGATTTGGTTAAAGGATTCCTACTAAGACAGGAGGGAATCACAACACCTTGTCTTCTGTAGATTTCCTTTACCTCTGCAAGTGTGCTAGCCAGAGATTTGGTTAAAGGGTTCCTTCTTAGACAGGAATGAATCACAACACCTGGTCTTCTGTAGATTTCCTTTACCTCTGTAAGTGTGTTAACCAGGGATTGGGTTAAGGGTTTCTACTCAGAAAGGAAAGAACCAAAACATCCTGTTCTCTGGAAACTTTCATTAGTGCTAGCCAGAAACTAGGTTAGGGATCCCTGCTCAGAAAGGAAGGGATCAGACTGCTCTGTTCTCTGTAAACCTCAACCTCACAAGTGTGCTAAACAGAAGTAAGGCTCAAGGATCCTGCTTAGAAAGAAAGGAACTAGGTGGCTTTGTTTTCTGTTAGATAGAGTTAATTGTTTTCTGCATTGTTGTTTTCATGAAAGAGTGTTAATGTTGAAGTCTCTGTTGAGAGTAAGGGTCATGTTCTCTGATTGCAGAATAGTTGTTCTTTCCCATTGCAAGTATTAATTCAAATGTAATCCAGGATTCTTAGATCGATCTTTAAAGGTTTTCAATAGGGAAGTTACTTTCCTGTGATTTAATACAGAACTTCAGTTTATTTGAGCAAGTGAGATTAGTATAAGTTTCTTTACTACAACACTAAGCTGCTTTTGGAATTGAGCATATATAGTGTGTGGTTACCTTTGAAATAAAAGACTTCCCTGGGTTGATAATTTATGTTTCACTTGGTTGTTTGAAATCAATTAAGAAATTATAGTGACCAACATTTTGGCGCCGTTGCCGGGGAAGATAGCCATAGATTTCAAAAGCACTTGTAATTTCTTTTCTTTAGAAAAAAAGAATGCATGAAAAACCCCAAAGACACTAACCCTACAGGTGGTAAGGGAAAAGGAAAAGGAGGAATAAATACTTTCATTGACGACATTACATCCAAGTCTGAATCTGCTGCTCAACGACCAAACCTTCAAAAACAGAATTCCCAGCCTTCATTTCGAGCAATTTTCGGAACAGGGAAAGAAGTTTGGAGTTCGGAGACAGTCCAGAAGCCAGTAGGAGACATTGAGGATAGAGAAAGTGCAGCAGGAGAACAGACAGAGGAAAACATGGATGAGTACAATGAACGATTGCATCATGAAGAACAGGTAGATCCTGAAGGAGAGGTAAAAGATGAAAATTCTTTTTATACATTAGGATTTCCTATTGGTGATCTCCCTAGAGGAGATGCCCCCATGAAAAACATCTCACTCTCAGTATTGCCAAATTTTCATGGGTTATCTTCAGAGGATCCTGATGAATTTTTGTTTGAGTTTGATATATTGTGTAGAAGTTATGATTATGTTTCTAATGCTCAGAAACTGAAGTTATTTCCAGCAACACTAAAGGGGAATGCACTAAGATGGTTTATGAGCCTTGGAAGCCATGTAATCACAACTTGGGACCAAATGAAGAAGAAATTTCTGAACAAGTACTAGGACTACTGCAGAATGAGAGAAAAGAGGGAGGAGCTATTTAAAATGATGCAGAAAGAAGACGAGAATCTAGAAGACTTTGTAGAGAGGCTTCAATACAATCTACAAAGATCTAGTCATCCCAATGTAAGTAAGGATATTCTCAAAACCATTTTATTAAAAGGGGTAAGGGATGACTCTCTGGATATGCTAAACATGCTTGGGAGAGGGGACATATCCAAGGAATCATATGATGAAATTGTCAATTTATGCAAAAGATGTTCAAGGGGAGCTTCAAGAAACAGATTAAACAGCAGGGACACTACATTTTCTAGAGTCCAAAAATCAGCCAGTGGGGGAGCAACAAGAGATAAGATAGGTAATTTGCTCGAAGATTTTAAAACTGAAATGTTAAGCTCTTTTGCCTCACAAATGGATACCCTACAGATTAAGAAAAAGCAAGCAGAAGTAGAAGCATCCCTGTCTATCTTTTGTCCTCAATGCAGAGATAAGCACCCAAAAAGAGAATGTCCATTGGACAGGAAACCAATCTGTACTATCTGCGACAAAGATCATGATACCCAAAATTGTCCATCTTTACCAGGAATCAAGGAAACGTTACAACCAACGGACGAAGAAGCTGAAGCTGTCTATCTGATGACATAGAGGAGGCAATGGCAACCGCGAGGACAAGGTATGAACTCTAACATGCCATTTGTATCTTCTAATCGTTATTCTTCTTTCAATCAAATGAGTTACCCCTACAATCAAATGTAGTACACTAATCAAATGAACTACCCATCCATGTAGCAAACTTACCCACCCATGCAGCAAAATAACCCACCCTTTGTTGATCCCTCAAAATGGACCCCTTGGCCTCCACAACAACAACAGCCATATCAGAATCAGTGGAATCAAAATTGGAGAGGACAAAAACCTGCCTTTCAAAATCAATTACCTCAATTCTCACAACCTCTCTCCTTGCCAGCAGGTACTCCCCCAAATAATCAAACGATGAGACCCCAGCTACCTGTGCAACCCAACCCCAACCCGAATAATAAAGATGTGCAGTGCATTGATATTTATAACCAGCCCACACTTTCCCTCCTCCCTGCACAATGCAATGATATACATCTTCGATCTGGGAGAGTAGTGGAACCTACCATAGCCGATGTTACCTCTCCTGACAAAGAGGAAACACAAGAGCATGATGCACCTGAAAAGGTACAATCATCCTCCAACAATGTTGTTGAAACAGTACCATTTCCTGAGCGTTTAGCCTTGACCAAAACGCCTGAACCACCAGCCTTTAATCTTTTAGGGGAATTACAGAATTTATATGTTAAAATTCCCCTCTTACAAGCAGTCCGCGACGTACCTATTTATGCTAGGACAATGAGAGATATCTGTGTTAAAAAGCCTGGTAGGAAAACCAAGGATCCCCTTACAATCCATGTTATGGGAGATCTGTATGCATTAATGTCAGACAATACTCCCCTAGTCAAATATGGCGATCCTGGCCACCCTACCATTACAGTACAAGTTGGCAAAACAATAATCCCTCGTGTCCTAGTAGACCTTGGTGCAGCAATCAATATCATGACTTTAGAGACTTTACAACTGCTACAATTACAAGATGAAG
>ML782797.1:782558-819055 GCA_009831015.1 Picea engelmannii
GTAACTAGTTCCCGGTGTAGACACAGGCTAGTTTAGGGTTCGCTTAAGCCATAAATTCGCCGTTTTTGCAGGACCGACCCTGATCTGGATGTCAAATCATCTCGGGCGAAGGTCTATTGGCGGTCGGGAGGCCGACTTAAGCAATTTTTGTGCCGTATTAGAAGATGCGCGGCTTTTTATGTGGACAGTCGCGCATCGGGTGCTTAAGCGCGCACAACACGTTCTTATCCCGCGCATATGCGCGCACCTTACTGATGTGAAGTGTCTTTCAATTTTTGTATAGTTTTTGACCCTTCTGGAATGCTGTGAACAGTGCCATGAATGACTTCATTGTTGTTTTGATGATGTAGAGTTCTTGTCACTATGTGCAGATGATGTGGAGTTCTTGTCGCCATGTGCAGACGAAATTTCAGTGATAACATTACCTCTAGTAAATTTCTTCTACCTAGCGACAACCTCTAGGAATTTACAGAGTGATAACATAGTGGCGACCATATTGGGGAACTGAACAAACTTTATATATCCTATGATTTCTTTTCCCTAGACAAAGAAAACTTTATTTCTGAGTGAATCATAAAGTCTAAACTTACATAGAGATAATGTTCAAAGGTTGTTAAAGTTTGTATATTATAGTTAAAAGTTTCTAAAAATAAAATTAAAATTAAAAATTTTGGCTCCTAAAAGAGTTTTCACTAGATCTCATCCAGACCCAAAACCTGCAATAGGAGTAGACAATCCCGAAAAATTACTTAGAAAGAAAAATGTTGCAGAGGGTTCTGGGAGTCATAGTCCACTTCATAGGTCCCCTTCTCTCCTAGAGAAGTTGGTTGCCCTTCAAGATCTCGACTTTGACATATCTTTTGAACAAATCCTTTTTAGAACAAAATCTGACAGCTTTGTAAGTGAAACAATTTTAGATCAAACCATCCTTCAACCGAGGACCCCTGAAATACTTTCTCCCAGAGCTGATGTTGATCAACAATTTCTCCAGGAATTTGAAAATCTAGAAGCTCTAGTTGTGAATCTTGATCAAGCCTTAGACAAAGCTCACTTTCAGCAGTCAGTCGAACTTTCTACTTTGACTATTGTTGTAGCTTCTGTTAAACCTAAACCATTTCATTCATCTCCTCCCAGCCCTTCATCTTCCACACCTTCTGTCACCTCCCTTCCAATCACACAGGTTGTTTTTCAGCCTCCTCCACCAATCATGGCATAAAGATATGCTCCATTGGTGTTGGTTTCTCCTTTACAAGCCATGCCTTAGGATTATCAAACTAGACTCCCTTAGTTTGATAGTACTGGTCCTCTGAATGCACAACAACATGTTGACAAAATGAACGATTATTTTGATTTGTAGGAAGTAGATCAAGTTGATGTGTAGATGCGAAGATTTGCACAGAGTCTGACTGGAGAAGTCAAAAAGTGGTTCAAAACCTTACATGTTGCTTCCATAACTGACATTGCTTCTTTTCATTGAAGTTTCCTTGACAGGTGGGAGGTAAAGAAAAATCCTCTCCAGATCTTGTCAGAATATGAGAATATCAGAAGGAACAAAGAAGAGACAGTGTATGATTACTGCACCCATTTCAATAATATATACAATGCAATTCCATTTGATATCAAACCACCTCAAGGTTTGGCATTAATAAAATTCCCTGATGGATTCGATGCTGACATGTCATATCAGCTAAGAGAAAGAAACTCTGCTACTCTGGAAGACATGGAGAAAAGTGTCATTAGTGTGGAATCAAATCTTTTAGCCAAAAGATCCAGGTATAGAACGGAAAGGAGGGTCACGATTAAGGAAGAGCCTTCCACTTCCTCTTTAGATGCCAAACTATATTCTCTATATAGATTTGTGGAGATAATGATGGAGAGGCTTACTATAACTCACAAAAATCCACCTAGGGAAAACCAAGTTGATCCTCAGATTCAGAATCTAAACTTCAGAAGAAATCCTCCCCGGATCAGGAAAAGAGATCTAAGGGATTAAAGAGAACAGAGGGGGCCTGATCAGTAGATCAGACCACCTGTCTAGGAAAATTATGTTGATGAAGGTGAGGATATAATTGAATAATTGGATGATACTCATATAAACCTCATGGGCATTCACGATGATGAATCCATTTTTCTTACTCAAGAAGAGCACGAGCTCTTCCTCCTTTCAAAAACAGAGGTAAACGAGGAAGCAGAGGAGACATAACAGCAGGCCTTTGAAAATGCTATAATGGAGGTACATAGGTAGTATAACCTGAGAAGCAAGAAGGCAAATGACAACCCTCCAAAGAAGGTTTCTGAAACAAAGAAGGCTATTGAAACAAAGAGAATAGTAAAAAAAAAGAAAACCTCAGAATCCTCTCCCAAGAAAGTCCCTGAGTGGAAAAATGTTGAATCTCCTGCAAAAAGAACTCCCGAGATTTTACAAAGAGAAAAGAAGACTGAATTTTCATCAACTAATCAACCAAGTGATCATCCACATAGAACCCTGATGGATAAAGCATAAGTGCAGATCTTAAGCAAAACGTCCACTACTTTCATCCTTGAAGGGGAACTAGCTAAACTGAAGATCCCCATTCCCTTCTCCGAGATGATGAGTAAGAACGCTTATAGGTCGTAAGTGATTAAAGATTTGAGCATCGAACCAGAGATATGTACAAAGGCCCTGAATGTCAATGCTCCAAATTACTCACACACGGTAAATCTTGTTGATGATCAACCAGAGCTCCTGTTTGGTCCTAAATTTGATGGTCAAACCGATAATGGTGTCATGGCCCCTTTTTACATCAGCCTAAATATCCAAAAATTGATACTACATAACGCTATGCTATATTCGAGTGCCTCTCACAACTTGATGCCCAAATCTGTGATGGAGAAGTTGGGACTTGAGGTCAGTAGACCCTACAAGGATTTTCATTATTTTGACTCAAGCAAGGTCAAATTCATAGGGATAATTAAGGATTTATGCATCACCCTAGCTCAAATCCCAACAAAGAGTATGGTAATGGATATAGTAGTTGTAGAAATTCCCCCAAAATACAGTATGTTACTATCAAGATCATGGGGAGCTAAGTTGAAATCAACCCTGCAGCTAGATATGTCCTAGGCCACCATCCCAGTATTTGGACAACAGAGAAGACTGTACAGAGAAACCGTGATGAATTATATGGTCAGTAGTCAGGAAAAGCCGCACATTTACCCACTATACTTTGCACACTTTGATTTGTATTCTTTCATTCTATACAATCATGGTGACTTGGAAGGACAAATCGCTCAGCTGGAAGATGATACACATGATCTGAAAGAGGATAAAGAATTCGCTAAGGCGAGAAATGCTGAAACTGTGGAAAGTGAGGAACTGCCAACAGATTTTTGGAGCATGGATTTCGATGGTGCAGTGAGTAAAGAGGGAGTTGGGGCTATATTTTGGTTACATAATCACAGATCAAGGTATTCAGAGAGCCATTATTACAAACTAAACTTCCAATGCACGAACAACATAGTTGAGTACGAAGCTTTGATGCTCCGCTTGAAACTACTGAAGAAAGTTGGTGCTAAATAGATTATGGTAAGGGGTGATTCTGAACTGGTTATCAAGCAAATCAAAGCTGAGTATCTAGTTAAACATCCCAGACTTAGATCTTGTAGAAATGCATCTTTGGATGTTCTTCAATGTTTTACTGAAATCGATTTGCAGGTAATGCCCAAGGGACAAAACATATTAGCAGACGGGTTGGCTACGTTAGCATCTACCTGCAAAATACCCTTTCGTCCCACTCGCAAATACACAGTGGAATTGAAGTGAAGACCAACTATTCCAGACAACATCAAATACTGGTAGGTATTCGAGAATAACGATCAAATTGAAGACTTCCTACAGTGTAATAATGAGTTCAAATGTACAAATATAGATTTAGAGAATGATGATGATGATGTAAATAAATCTATTTATAAAATTGGTAGTGTAAATAAAGTATATTCTGAAGAGTTGAATGAAAATAAAGTAGAGGCAGATGAATTGAATGAAAATGAGATAGATTGCGACATTCTACAGTTGAAAAATAATTTGTTGCCTAGAGGTTTAGTTCTGCTCGAAGACTTGTTCGATTTTAATGATGTAGCCAAAAAACCAAAAATTGAAGCTAGTGGTAAAGAGGTCGAAGAGTGCAACATAGGAACAGAAGAAAAACCCAATATGATAAAACTTTCTAAATATCTGCCCCCCCGAGCAAAAACACAAATACATTGAACCTTTTAAGGAATACGTGGATGTGTTTGCTTGGGGTTATGAGGAATTAAAATCTTATGACACAAGCATCATACAACATCGGATCCCGATAAAAGAAGAACACAAACCTTTTAGGCAGAAACTTAGGAGAATCAATCCCAAGTTGCTTCCCTTGATAGAGAAAGAAATCAAAAAAATGTATGATGCAAAAATTATATTTCCCTTGAAATTTTCCAAATGGGTTTCTAACCTAGTTCCTACTAGGAAGAAAACTGGCAAAATCAAACTTTGCATAGATTTCATAAATCTGAACAAAGTCTCCCTTAAAGACAATTACCCTCTGCCAAAAATGGAGCACATTTTACAAAAGGTAGTTGGAGCCAGTAGGATCTCCTTACTAGACGGTTTCTCAGGTTACAACCAAGTCCCTATCCACCCAGAAGATCAAGAGAAGACATCATTCACCACATCATGGGGAACCTTCATGTACGTGAAGATGCCCTTTGGTTTGATGAACGCTGGTGCCACTTTCCAAAGAGAAATGGATATTTATTTTGTGTATGAACTTGGGAGATTTATAGTCATATATTTGGATGATGTGACTATCTACTCCAAATCTAACGAGGAACACTTGCAACATCTCAGATGCATGTTTGATAACTGAAGGAAATTTTGGATTTCATTGAATCCAAAGAAAATCCTTTTCGGTTTAGAGGAAGGAAATTTTTTGGTACACATAATCTCTAATGATGGAATTAAAATAGACCCCAGCAAAATAGAATCCATCCAGAAAGTGGAACACCCTAGGAACATCAAAGAGATACAATCATTCATTGGAAAAATAAATTTCCTTAGAAGATTCATACCCAAATCGACTGAGCTTCTTAGGAACATCACAAATATGTTGAAAAAGGACACAAAAATCAAATGTAACACTAAGTCCAAACAGTCATTTGAGCAGGTGAAACATACACTCACCCAAGCCCCAGTTTTGATCAGCCCTGATTACACCAAAGAATTTTATCTTTTCTCTTTTTCATATGAACACACCATCGCAACAGTGTTGTTGCAGAAAAATAGTGAAGGGTACGAACAACCCATAGAATTTTTTAGCAAATCTTTGAGATACTTTGCGTTGAACTACAACATAATGGAGAAATGATCTTTTTCCCTGGTAAAGGCCATAAAGGATTTCAGAGTTTATATTCTTTATTCTCACACAATTTCATATGTTCCAAACACAGTGGTAAAGGATATCCTGAATCAGGATAATCCATATGGTAGGAGAGGAAAATGGATTGTGTTTATTCTGGAATATGACATTGAAATAAAACCTACTAAACTGATCAAAGGACAGGGTTTGGCCAAACTAATGGCTGAATCTAATTTTCATGCTCTAGATATTAATTTTTTGGTTGCATTTGACGAGCAGGAAGAGCAGGCGACTCCAAATGTAAAGGAGGTATTCTTAAACTCTCCTTGGTACGCATACCTCATTTTTGTACTTCATAACTTACAAGCTCTTCCTGGTTTGACTAAGACCAAAGCTGGATTTATTAAACTGAAAGCATTGAAATTTTGTATTCTAGAAGGTAATCTTTATTGGAAATATCCTGGTGGTGTCTTGCTTAATTTCCTATTAAAAGACAAAGATGATAGGGTTCTGTAGGATTTCCATGCAGGAGATTGTGGTTGACATCTGAGTTGGAAAACCACAGCTAACAAGATTCTGAGAGATGGTTTCTACTGGCCTACATTGTTTGTTGATGTTCATGAAAAAGTTACTTCTTGTCATAAATGTCAAGTTTTCGAAGGTAAAAGGAAGTTGTTGCCTCTCCCCATGAAACCCATCTCAGTTGAAGCCCCTTTCCAGCAATGGGGTTTAGACTTCATTAGAGAAATACATCTGTCCTCCTCGGGTCAACACAAGTGGATCCTCATGGCCACATACTACTTCACCAAGTGGATCGAGGCTGTACCATGTAGGCAAGCTATTGACTCTGTTATCATCAAGTTTTTAGAAACTAATATCTTGTCTAGTTTTGGATGCCCCAGAAACATTATAGTTGACAATGCAGCGACGTTCAGATCCAAAAGACTCATATATTTTTGCCGTCAATATCGCATTACTCTGGGACACTCAATAACTTATTATCCTCAAGGAAATGGGCTAGCTGAGTCCTCAAACAAAATTCTAGTGAAAATTCTCAGGAAAACACTGCAAGAAAATAAGAAATCATGGCATAATAAGTTGGTTTTCGTGCTCTGGGCTGAAAGAATAAGCACCAAAAGATCAATTGGCATGTCTACATACCAATTGGTATAGAGCACTAAAGTGGTTTTCCCCCTTACCTTAGGAGTCCCTGTCATGAGACTATTGCAGGAAGTGCAAGTAGACCCAAATGAAGTTCAACGGAGAATAAATCAAATTATTAATTTAATGCAGTCCAGAGAAGAGGTATACAACAAGACTCAGGTCATCTAGGAGAACATCAAAAATATTTTTGACAGAAGGACTAAAGAAGATGATTTTGAGTTAGGTGACTTGGTTCTAAAATGGGATTCTAGAAATGAGGATAAGGGTAAGCATGGAAAATTTGATAGCTTATGGAAAGTACCTTACACCATTCAAACATTTAGAAGAAAGTAATGCATTTTTTCTCAAAAACACTAATGGAACAGACCTGCCAGGTGGACCTGTGAACGACAGGATGCTGAAGCATTATTTTCCACCCCAATAAAGATATCACAAATCTTTTTCCACTGTACATACCATTTTTTTTTTCATTTAGGTTGTGTGTGGGTGATATTAATCAGATGGTTGAATCCCACAAAGAAGGCCCTAAGCCACTGACCAATGCCACCAAAGATTCTCAAAATAAAAAACAAATCAAATAGGAGAATAAGCATGGAGAGATTTGTTTTTTACAGACATCAGGAGACAGGTTCTTGGCACCTCACAAGGAGATCACCATCCCTAGGTGGAGCCACTGTTATAACCCTATATTTCATAGGATCAACTAGTGACTAGAGATTTTACTCTTGATGTAGTTTGGTTGGAAATAATATTTTATTTTTTGCAAATTATTTTCAAAAAGAAAGAAAAAGAAATAAAATAAAAGAAAGAAAAATAAAAGAAAAAGAATAAAAGAGGGCATAAAATAAAATGGATAAAAACCCCATGCAATAATAATGACTTGATCCATACAATTTAATCATGGTCAGGTCTTTTAAATTTATGTTGATAGGCTTAGTGAATAAGACTTGGATAAACTGATTAATCTTAGCCAAGTAGATAGGTTAGTTAGTGAATAAATTTGACCAAACTGTTTAAACTTGGTCAAATATCCCTAGGGTAGAGGAATTTTTGGCCCAATAGTCTAATCTGGGCTAAATATGTAGGTAGGTAGGATAGGGCCTAGGCTAGCAAGTTTTTCCTCCAATACAACACACATGATGTTCGATGAAAGTTCATGATTTTGAGGTTTGAAGTGTGTTTCCTAACCCCATGGTGACAAAATGCAAAGGAAGTGGTGAAAAAACCCACAAAGGAGCACTATCCTAAGTTTTCGCTGCACATTTCGATTCACACCTGGAGACTAAAGAGCATGCATAGATCAACGGTTGATCTAGAGACGCTTAGATCTACATCCGACAAGAGATTTCAGACCCCCTCGACAGTTCTACTTTTAATGGTTGAGGGGGGGGAGGGGTCCGATATGGGCAGTTTTCTTGGCGGGCCCCATCCTAGGATGTCGCCAATCCATTACATCAGACCCCCTCTGCTATAAACCATTTACCTCCTACCCCCCCTCTGACATACTGCCATACCATCATTCCAATACCACCACTTCCTCATGACGTCATGTCCCACTATCTCCTCTTATAAGTCCCATATCATTACTCTGCCAATGTATTCCCCTCCATTCACCTGTCACAGGTCACATCCCTTTTGCCTATATTCCAGTCATCTCCCTCCACGTCATCCTAGCACACCCATCACCTGTCCTTTACCTGCCACTTCACACATCAAGTAACCCATTGGCCATTTAATACAAGCTAACATATCCGTTAGTTTGTTGACCTGTTCCCCACGCCCAATGGATACCCGTTCACCCAAATTTAACCCCGTCTCTACCATTTTCACATTGCTCATACTTTCCACACACCAGAAACTCATTTTACCTCACTGTTTTAGTCAGCAATCTAGCCATAGCCATTACCCGATAACGTTTTTTGTTTCAATTGTAGGTACCTTTGAAGTGATGGCACCAAAATCTAAAAAATCAGAGGTCGAGAAAAATCCATTCCTCTCGCCTCCTGTTGATGTCAATCGAATCCCACTAGCCGATAAAGACTATCTGATCTCTGAGAGCAGGTGCAAATTTGATCTTTCCGAATTTCATTCCTGGTTTAGGGACACTTTCCTGGATCAAAGTGACGAGATTGGGCTCTGGGAGTCTAATCTCCCCCTATATATTTTTCCCCAAATCCACCATTTTCTCGAGTTCACCCTCAAGTGCTAGGCACATTACCTTCCCAATCAGAGAGCCATTACTTCATCGTCTGGATAAACCCTTTTCACTATCACACTCGATTCCATTGATCAAATGATGCAAATATCCAGAGCCGAATCTGCCTCTCCTTTCACCCTTGAAGTTCTAACTGAAAATTACCAAAATCTATCTTTTCCCTACAGAGCACAGATTTTTGAGCTTTTCCTCCCACAGGATGCTCAATTCCCCAAGAAAAATCCCCCTTAACATTCCTCCATGTTTTCAAAAAAGGGAAACCAAATCATTTCATCATTATGTTGTCTAATTGGTTACTTCTTAGATGAATGGGTGGATGAACCCATCTTGGGTTACCTATCCATTTTCACCGTCGAAGAAAAATCCACCACCCAGTTTGACTACAATAGTTTTCTAGCCGAGAACATGCATGAGAAACTTTTCAAATTTCCCACGAAGGGCATGTTCCAGTATTCTTCAATACTGGCTTACATGTTCATGTTTTTTCAAGTAGATAAGTTCTCGTTCACCATGCAGAAAATGGACCAGGATGACAAACCACAGCCTGCCACCTCTTGGACTTCACTACTCAAAAGAAACTCCACAGAGTTTAATTTCAAGCAATGTATTGAGCAGTTTTACACCCACTAGTAAGAATACTCAATGGTAGGCCAGAGACGAGGATAAATGAGGAGACCCAAAGAATTTTACACCTCTTAGACCTTGCCAAGACTGGAGACTGGTATCTGTATCAGAATAACATGAAAATCATAATTTATGGATATGAGATGGCCCCTTATAAACTTCCCAGATATGTTCCGGTTAAGATATTTTTCTTGGAATACATCAGGAAAATGATCAATTTAGACGACATACATTTTGTGTTTTTGAAGAGGAAACAAAAGTTGAGAATTAAAGGGCAGATATGATCCTTTATCTACAATAGTCGAGCTACTAGGGAAGAGGTGGACAAACTATTAAAGGAAATGAAGTTCGACACAAGCTTCATGTGGAAATATGATCCGTGTGGGATCATTGCAAAGATGAGGTCGAAGAATAAAAGTTTCCTTTATGTTCATGAGACCAAACCAGAGATATAGAATTTTATGAATCAAACAGAGTGGGGGGTGAACACTCTGGAAAAAGTAGAACAAAAATCTCCTTGAGTCATTATTTCACATACAACTACACCGTAGATACCCAAGGAGAAAAGACCCAGAAAGGACACCTCGCCTTCCATTACTGAAGTGTCATTAGAGGATTTCTAGTTGTATAAGAAAATGACTAAGACCGCTCACACTATTGATAGATCTGGAGAGGAAGAGACCCAGTCTACCACAGTAGCCGAGGGGGAGAATTCATCACCTTTCTCAAGAAGTCATAAGATGATGTCTACTTCTTCCTCAAAGAATAATACTGTTACCACTGTGATTACCCAACCTCCACCAGGATATGAAAAACTGAGCATTTTTGAAAAGTATGATTTGATTAAGAAAAAAATTAGATGTTGACCAGCAACAACTATGCTCAGTTATGGAAGAAAATTTCCAAAACAAAGCACAGATTGTTATCATCTTTTGATGCAAAGAGGGGGAGAATGCACACATAATTTTTGTAGGCACAAGTGCCCCATCCAAAGGAAATCACTGATTATAAGACTGAAACATTTGAGTTTAACACCAGAGATGTACATCCAGCTGATTAGATGGATTTACACAGCCAGAATGGAGAAATGGTTTTCTCAACATTGGCAAATGCTTCTGCTACTGCTGCAAAATTACATATTTCTCTGAACAATGTTCAGAATCAATTAAAGCTAGAGAAAATATCATATTTTTCTAAGGTTAACAGGATTACATCTTTAGAAGAATTGGTCCTCAAAATTGGGTATCACCCCTCAAATGTGAAAGCAGCTGAGGATATTTTCAAGAAAAAGAATGTTGACATAGCATCTCTGAGGAAGCAACTAAAACTACCACCTACAGAAGACTCACAGGCCAAAGAGATGGCTGAGACAGAAGTTGAAAAGGGAGAGATACTAAAGTTGATCATGGAACAGAATGCATAGATAAAAGAGATGGAAGCAGAGATCGAGAGGTTAGTAACGGAGAAGGAACATAAAACACCCATGGAATTCATCCCACTGAGTGCAATTCCCCTCATAGAAGTTAGCATAGCAAAAGCATCAGCAACCACCACAACAAAACTTCCATCAGCCACCCCACTGACAGCTCTAGAAAAATATTTAGAGCTAGCAAAATCAATGGATAAGATGACCCTACAAGGAATGGAAATCAATAGACTGAAAAAAGAGATTGAGAATCTCTAGGAGCTAAATTCTTCCTACTAGACAAGCTACAACATTGAGAGGCAAACATCAGAAAAGCTCAAGCAGGAAATATAGCGGCTACAAAAGAAAACAGTGGGGGGGGAAACACTAGCAGAAGCTAAGGATAACAATTGGATGGATATCTCCAAATCCATAAATGAAATATACCCCATGGTGAAAATCATGTTTGAACAACATGAACTGGTGCTGAGGAGCAGGTAGGCCATCGAAAATATAAAAGGAGAGCTGGGGGAAATGCCCACAAAAGCTAATGAAATCATTAAGTTTCTAAATTCAAAAACTAGGAAAGAGCTATAAGACCTGAAGATTGAAGACAGAACATAAACTATCCTTGAGGTCAAAAGAGTTCTGACCAAAAGAGGATTGATGTTGCAGCTGGAGGAGAAAGTCCAGAACATGGATATCGTGGTTCAAATATTCTTCAACAAGATTAATGTGTTGCAAAAGAAAGGTCTTCCTAGTTTATTGGTTCTAAATGATAAGCTAATGACCCTTTCTGAATACAAACAAAGGATTACCACGGTGGCCAAGGACAGTTCCAAGTTTTCAGGAATTCAGGGTAGCATAACATGCAAGGCATTTCTAGAAACTCTGCAGCTGGACCTCAGTATCCAACACAAAATAAAATATATTTTCATCACCAAGCCAACTTTTTCCAAGTATACAGAAATGGATGAAATCTATCGAAGGCTTCTCAAAGTCACCATTCCCGGTTAGCAAAGATGGGAGATTTTGTGCAATTTGATCGAATGAGAGATGAGGTGTACCATATGAGTCAACATGAAGAGCAGTCAAAGTCACGTGAATGATTCATCAATGGTCTACCCCAAAATCAACATGAAGGATACAACAGATCATCATCAGTTCCTATGTTTTTGTATTGTGTTATCTAGTTAGTTAGATTTATAATATGCCACGTCTAGTTGATCATTAATGACAGGGTCGTTTGTAATTTTTGTTATAAATACTTCAAACTTCGAAGTACTGAGGGTTGATCTTTAGGCCCAAGCAAGTTGTAAGCACTGCAATTTTTATCAGAGATCTACCAGTAATAAAAGTACATTTCAGAGGATTCCTGGGTGTTAGATGTTGGTGATGTTTTCTTCTCTTAGTTGAATGGTTTTTCCTATCTTCATAATCATTTATGTTTTCTATATATGATAGTTTAAAAGAAGTTGAAGTTGTATAATTTATCTTTGTATACTCTGTTTCTGGCTTTTAAATATCTAAATGTTTATCCTCTGATGTTATGATCAACAAATTATTAAATTCTTCTTGGTTATAATTGATTATCTCATATTTTTTGTTATCCATCATTTAAATTATAAAGGATCTAACAGTTTCATTATCCTACCCTGTGAAAACATCATATAAACTCTATATTGATCTCGAACTTTATAAAACAGACCCCATAGCCCAATGGATGCATAAGCGATATGTCAACCATTTTTATAAAACAAACAACACGGTCTCATTTATTTAACTAGCCTAACATCTAAATTCTAAAAAAAAGTTAAATTTTACAGAGAGATCCCTCTCTGAAAATGGAAGGGCTAGATCCCAGTTTCGAAGTGGTTGGATAAAGTTACCTCTAGTAAATTTCTTCTACCTAGCGACAACCTCTGGGAATTTGCAGAGTGATAACATAGTGGAGACCATACTGGGGAACTGAACAAACTTTATATATCCTATGATTTATTTTCCCTAGAAAAAGAAAACTTTATTTTTGAATGACTCATAAAGTCTAAACGTACATAGAAATAATGTTCAGAGGTTGTTAAAGTTTGTATATATTAGTTAAAAGTTTCTAAAAATAAAATTAAAATTAAAAATTCTGGCTCCTAAAAGAGTTTTCACTAGATCTCCTCCAAACCCAGAACCTGTAATAGCAGTAGACAATCGCAAAAAACTTCTCAGAAAGAAAAACACTCTAGAGGGTTCTGGGAGTCATAGTCCACCTCATAGGTCCCCTTCTCTCCAAGAGAACTTGGTTGTCCTTCAATATCTCAAGTTTGACATATATTTTGAACAAAGCCTTTTTAGAACAAAATATGATAGCTTTGTAAGTGAAACAGTTTTAGATCAAACCATCCTTCAACCCAGGACCCCTAAAATACTTTCTCCCAGAGCTGACGTTGATCAACGATTTCTCCAAGAATTTGACAAGATAGAAGATCTAGTTGAAATCTTGATCAAGCCTTAGACAAAGCTCACTTTCAGCAGCCAGTCAAACTTTCTTCCTTGACTATTGCTGCAGCTTCTGTTAAACCTAAACCATTTCATTCATCTCCTCCCAACCCTTCATCTTCCACACCTTCTTTCACCTCCCCTCCAATCACACAGGTTGTTGTTCAGCCTCCTCCACCAATCATGGAAGCAAGATATTCTCCATTGGTGTTGGTTTCTCCTTTACATTCCATGACTCAGGATTATCAAAACAAACTCCCTCAGTTTGATAGTACTGGTCCTTTGAATGCACAACAACATGTTGACAAAATGAACGATTATTTTGATTTGGAGGAAGTAGATGAAGTTGATGTGCAAATGAGACTATTTTCACAGAGTCTAACTGGAGAAGTCAAAAAGTGGTTCAAAACCTTACGTGTTGCTTCCATAGCTGACATTGTTTCTTTTCATCGAAGTTTCCTTGACAGGTGGGAGGTAAAGAAAAATCCTCTCCAGATCTTGTCAGAATATGAGAATAACAGAAGGAACCAAGGAGAGACAATGCATGATTATTACACCCATTTCAATAATCTATACAATGCAATTCCAACTGATATCAAACCACCTAAAGGTTTGGCATTAATAAAATTCTCCGATGGATTCGACGTTGACATGTCATATCAGCTAAGAGAAAGAAACTCTTCTACTCTCGAAGACATGCAGAAAAGTGTCGTTAGTGTGGAAGCAAATATTTTAGCCAGAAGATCCAGGAAGAGAATGGAAAGGAGGGTCACGATTAAGGAAGAGCCTTCCACTTCCTCTTCAGACGCAAAACTAGATTCTCTAGCCAGAGTTGTGGAGAGAATGATGGAGAAGCTTACTATAACTGATAGAAATCCACCCAGGGAAAACCAAGTTGCTCCTCAGATTCAGAATCCAAACTTCAGAATAAATCCTCCCCAAATCAAGAAAAGATATCTAAGGGATCAAAGAGAATAGAGGGGGCCTCATCAGTAGATTAGACCACCCCTCTAGGAAAATTATGCTGATGAAGGTGAGGAGATAATCAAATAATTGGATGATACTCATTTAAACCTCATGGGCATTCACGATGATGAATCCATTTTTCTTACTCAGGAAGAGCACGATCTCTTCCTCCTTTCACAAATGGAGGTAAACAAGGAAGCAGAGGAGACAGAACATCAAGCCTTTGAAAATTCTATAATGGAGGTACATAGGCAGTATAACCTGAGAAGAAAGAAGGAAAATGATAACCCAACAAAGAAGGCTACTGAAACAAAGAAGGCTACTGAAACATAGAGAATATTCGAAAACAAGAAAACCTCAGAATCCTCTCCCAAGAAAGTGCCTGAGTGGAAAAATGTTGAATCTCCTACAAAAAGAACTCCCAAGATTTTACAAAGAGAAAAGTAATCTGAAGTTTCATCAACTAGTCAACCAAGTGCTCCTACCCATAGAACCCCAATCAATAAACTAGTAGTGCAGAGCTTAAGCAAACCATCCACTACTTTCAGCCTTGAAGGGGAACTAGCTAAAATGAAGATCCCCATTCCCCTCTCCGAGCTGATGAGTAAGAACACTTACAGGTTGCAAGTGATTAAAGATTTGAGCATCAAACCAGAGATAGGTACGAAGGCCCTGAATGTTGGATTTGCAAATTACTCAGACATGGTAAATCTTGTTGATGATCAACTAGAGCTCCTGTTTGGTCATGAAGTTGATGGTAAAACCGATAACAGTGTCATGGCCCCTTTTTACATCACCCTAAATATCCACGAATTGATACTACACAATGCTATGATGGATTCGGGTGCCTCTCACAAACTGATGCCCAAAGATGTGATGGAAAAGCTGGGACTTGAGGTCACCAGACCCTACAAGGATTTGCATTCTTTTGAATCGAGCAAGGTCAAATGCATAGAGCTAATTAAGGATTTATGCATCACCCTAGCTCAAATCCCAACAAATAGGATGGTGATGGATATAATAGTTGCAGACATTCCCCCAAAATATGGTATGTTACTATCAAGATCATGGGGAGCTAAGATGAAAGGAACCTTGCAGATAGATATGCCCTACGTCACCACCCTGGTATTTGGACAACATAGAAGATTGTACAGAGAAACCCTGATGAAGTATATGGTCAACAGTCAGGAAAAGCCGCACAATTACCCACTATAATTTGCACACTCTGATATGGATTCTTTCATTCTATACAATGATGGTGACTTGGAAGGAAAAATTGCTTGGCTGGAAGATGATACACATGATTCGAAAGAGGATAAAGAAGTCACTAAGGCGAGAAATGCTGAAACTATGGAAAGTGAGGAACTGTCAGCAGATTTTTGGAGCATGGATTTCGATAGTGCAGTGAGTAAATAAGGAGTTGGGGATGGAGTTTTGTTACATAATCATAGATCAAGGTATTCAGAGAGCCATTCTTACAAACTAAACTTCCAATGCATGAAGAACATAGTTGAGTACGAAGCTTTGATGCTCGGATTGAAACTACTGAAGAAAGTTGGTGCCAAACAGATTATGGTAAGGGGTGATTCTGAATTGGTTATCAAGAAAATCAAAGGTGAGTATGTAGCTAAACATCCCAAACTTAGAGCTTATAGAAATGCTTCTTTGGATGCTCTTCAATGTTTTATTGAAATCGATTTGTAGGTAATGCCCAGGGGACAAAACATATTAGCAGATGGGATGGCTACGTCAGCAACTACCTGCAAAATACCCTTCCATCCGACTTGCAAATACATGGTGGAATTGAAGTGTAAACCAACTGCTCCAGAAAACATTAGATATTGGCAGGTATTCGGGAATGATGATCAAATTGAAGACTTTCTACAGTGTAAGAATGAGTTCGAATGTACAAATATAGATTTAGAGAATGATGATGATGATGTAAATAAATATGTTTCTGAAATTGGTAGTGTAAATAAAGTAGATTATGAAGATTTGAATGAAAATAATGTAGAGGCAGATGAATTGAATGAAAGTGAGATAGATTCCATCATTCTACAGTTGAAAAATAATGTGTTTCCTAGAGGTTTAGTTCTGCTAGAAGACTTGTTCGATTTTAACAATGTAGCCAAAAAAACAAAAATTGAAGCTAGTGGTAAAGAGGTTGAAGAGTGAAACATAGGAATAGAAGAAAAACCCAAGATGATAAAACTTTCTAAATATCTACCCCTTGAGCAAAAATGCAAATACATTTAACTTTTTAAGGAATATGTGGATGTGTTTTCCTGGGGTTATGAGGACTTAAAATCTTATGACACAAGCATCATACAACATCGGATCCCGATAAAATAAGAACACAAACCTTTCAGGAAAACACTTAGGAGAATCAATCCCAAGTTGCTTCTCCTGATAGAGAAAGAAATCAAAAAGATGTATGGTGCGAAAATTATAGTTCCCTTGAGATTTTCCAAATGGGTTTCTAACCTAGTTTCTATTAGGAAGAAAACTAGAAAAATCAGACTTTGCATAGATTTCATAAATCTGAACAAAGTCTCCCTTAAAGACAATTACCCTCTACCCAAAATGGACCACATTTTACAAAAGTTAGTTGGAGCTAGTAGGATCTCCTTACTAGATGGTTTCTCGGGTTACAACCAAGTCCTTGTCCACTCAAAAGATCAATAGAAGACAACATTCACCACACCATGGGGAACCTTCATGTATGTGAAGATTCCCTTTGGTTTGATGAATGCCAGTGCCACTTTCCAAAGAGCAATGGATATTTCTTTTGTGGACGAACTTGGGATATTTCTAGTCATATATCTGGATGATGTGACTGTCTACTCCAAATCTGACGAGGAACACTTGCAACATCTTAGACGCATGTTTGAGAAGTGCAGGAAATTTGGGATTTCATTGAATCCAAAGAAAAGCCTTTTCGATTTAGAGGAAGGAAAATTGTTGGGACACATAATCTCTAAAGATGGAATTAAAATAGACCCCAACAGAATAGAAGCCATACAGAAAGTGGAACACCCTAGGAACATAAAAGAGCTACAATTATTCATTGGAAAAATAAATTTCCTTAGAAGATTCATACCCAACTTGGCCGAGATTCTTAGGAACATCATAAATATGTTCAAAAAGGACAAAAAAATCATATGGAACACTGAGTCCAAATAGTCATTTGAGTAGGTGAAACATGCACTCACCCAAGCCCCAGTTTTGATTAGCCCTGATTACACCAAAGACTTTTATCTTTTCTCTTTTGCATATGAACACGCCATCACAACAGTGTTGTTTCAGAAAAATAGTGAAGGGTACGAACAACCCATATCATTTTTTAGCAAATCTTTGAGAGACGTTGTGTTGAACTACAACATAATGGAGAAACAAGATTTTTCCCTGGTAAAGGCCATAAAGGATTTCAGAGTCTATATTCTTCATTCTCACACAATTGCATACGTTCCAAACACAGTGGTAAAGGATATCATGACTCAGGATAATCCAGATGGTAGGATAGGAAAATGGATTGCG
The DNA here is from genome assembly GCA_009831015.1 of Picea engelmannii. Classification (NCBI taxonomy): domain Eukaryota; kingdom Viridiplantae; phylum Streptophyta; class Pinopsida; order Pinales; family Pinaceae; genus Picea; species Picea engelmannii. The sequence goes on from ML782797.1 coordinate 800,335, forward strand.
GTTATTCTGCAATATGACATTGAAATAAAATCTACTAAAATGATCAAAGGACAGGGTTTGGCCAAACTAATGGCCACTGTTATAACCCTATATTTCATAGGACCAACTGGTGACTGGAGATTTTACTCTTGATGTAGCTTGGTTGGAAATAATATTTTATTTTTTGCAAATTATTTTCAAAAAGAAAAGGAAAAGAAAAGAAAGAAAAGAAAAGAAAAAGAATAAAAGAGGGCATAAAAGAAAATGGATAAAATCCCCATGCAATAATAATGTCTTGATCCATACAATTTAATAATGGCCAGGTCTTTTAAATTTATGTTGATAGGCTTAGTGAATAAGACTTGGCTAAACTGTTTAATCTTAGCCAAGTAGATAGGTTAGCTAGTGAATAAATTTGACCAAACTGTTTAAACTTGGTCAAATCTCCCTAGGGTAGAGGAATTTTTGGCCCAACAGTCTAATCTGGGCTAAATATGTAGGTAGGTAGGATAGGGCCTAGGCTAACAAGTTTTTCCTCCAATAAAACACACATGATGTTCGACGAAAGTTCATGATTTTGAGGTTTGAAGTGTGTTTCCTAACCCCATAGTGACAGAATGCAAAGGAAGCAGTGAAAAAACCCACAAAGGAGCACTATCCTAAGTTTTCACTACACATTTTGATTCATGCCCGAAGACTAAAGAGAGCGCATATATCAACGGTTGATCTAGTGACGCTTAGATCTATAGTCGACAAGAGATTTCAGACCCCCCCAACAGTTCTAGTTTTAACGGTGGGGGGGGTTCGATATGGACGGTTTTCCCAGTAGGCCCCATCCTAACATGTCGCCAATCCATTATGTCAGATGCCCTCCACTCTAAACCATTTACCTCCTACCCCCCCCCTCTGGCATAATTCCATACCAACATTCCTATACCACCGCTGCCTCATGATGTCACATCCCACTATATCCTCTTATAAGTCCCATATCATTACTCTACCAATGTATTCCCCTCCATTCACCTATCACAAGTCAGATCCCTTTCACCTAATTTCCAGTCATCGCCCTCCACGTCATCCTGGCACACTCGTTACCCATCCTTTACCTACCATTTCATACCTCAAGTAACCCATTGGCCATTTAATACAAGCTAAAATATCCATTAGTTTGCTGACCTGTTCCCCGTGCCCAACGAATACCTGTTCACCCAAATTTAACACTGTATTTACCATTTTCACATTGCTCATACTTTCCACACACTAGAAACTCATTTTACCTCACTGTTTCAGTCAACTATCCAACCATAGCCATTAGCTGCTAACATTTTTTGTTTCAATTGCAGGTACCTTTGAAGTGATGGCGCCAAAGTATAAAAAATTAGAGGTCGAGGAAAATCCATTCCTCCCGCCTTCTATTGATCTTGATCGGATCCCACTAGCCAATAAATACTACCTGATCTCATAGACCAAGTGTGAATTCGATCTTGCTGAATTGCATTCCTAGTTTAGGGACACTTTCTTGGATCAAACTAACGAGATTGGGCTCTGGGAGTCCAATATCCCCCTGTATATTTTTCCCCAAGTCAACCTTTTTCCTGAGTTTTCCCTCAAGTTCCAGGTGCATTACCTTCCCAATTAGACAGTCATTGTTTCATCGTCTGGAGAAACCCTTTTCACTATCACACCTGAGTCCATTGATCAAATGATGAAAATATACAGAGCCAAATCCACCTCTCCTTTCACCCTTGAAGTTCTAACTGAAAAGTACTAGAATCTATCTTTTCCCCAGAGAGCACATATTTTTGAGATTGTCCTCCCACAAGATGCTCAATTCCCCAAGAAAAATCCCCCTTGCCACTCCTCCATGTTTTTAGAAAAGGGAAACCAGATCATTTCATCATTATGTTGTCTTCTCGGTTACTTCTCAGATGAATGGGTGGACGATCCCATCTTGGCTTACCTATCCATTTTCACTACCAGAGAAAAAGTCACCACCAAGTTAGACTACAACAGTTTTCTAGACAATAACATGCATTAGCAGCTTTTCGAATTTCCCACAGAGGGCATGTTCCGGTATTCTTCAATACTGGATTACATGTTCATGTTCTTTCAAGAAGATAAGTTCTCGTTCACGATGCAGAAAATGGAGCAGGATGACAAACCACAGCCTGCCACCTCTTGGACTTCGCTACTCAGAAGAAACTCCACAGAGTTTAATTTCAAGCAATTTATTGAGCAGTTTTATCACCCAGTGGTAAGCATGCTCAGTGGTAGGCCAGAGCCGAGGATAAATGAGGAGACCCAAATAATTTTACACCTCTCAGACCTCGCCAAGACTGGAGACTGGTATCTGTATTAGAATCACATAGAAATCAGAATTTATGGATGTGAGCTGGCCCCTTATAAACTTCCCAGATACGTTCCAGTTAGGATATTTTCCTTGGAATACATCAGGCAAATGATCAATTTAGACGACATACATTTTGTGTCTCTGAATAGGAAACAACAGTTGAGAATTAAGGGGAAGATAGGATCCTTTATCTGCAATAGTCGAGCTACTAGGGAAGAGGCAGACAAACTATTAAAGGAAATGAAGTTCGACACAAGCTTCATGTGGCACTATTATCCATGTGGGATCATTGCAAATATGAGGTCAAAGAATAAAAGTTTCCCTTATGTTCATGAGCCCAAACCAAAGATCTAGAAGTTTATGAATCAAACAGAGTGGGGGGTGAACACTCTGGAAGAAGTAGAACAACAATATCCTGTAGTCATTATTTCACAGACAACTACACTATAGATACCCGAGGATAAAATACCCAGAAAGGATGCCTCGCCTTCAATCACTGAAGTGTCAGCAGAGGATTTCCAGGTGTACAAGAAAAGGCCTAAGACCACTCACACTACTGACAAGTATGGAGAGGAAGAGACCCAGTCTACCACAGTAACCAAGGGGGAGCATTCATCACCTTTCTCAAGTAGTCATCAGATGATGTCTACTTCTTCCTCAAAGAAGCATAATGTTACCACTGTGATTACCTAACCTCCACCAGGATTTGCAAAAATGAGAATTTTTGAAAAGTATGATTTGATTAAGAATAAAAATGAGATGCTGACCAGCAGCACCTATGCTCAGTTCTGGAAGAAAACGTCCACAACACAACACATATTGTTATCAACTTTTGATACAGAGAAGGGGAGAATGCACATGGAATTTTTGCAGGCACAAGTGCCCCATCCAAAGGAAATCACTGATTACAATAGGGAAACATTTGAGTTTAACACCAGAGATGTACATCCAGCTAATCAGATGGATTTACATAGGCAGACTGGAGAATTGGTTTTCTCAACACTGGAAAATGCTTCGCTACTGCTGCAAAATTACAGATTTCTCTGAACAATGTTCAGACTCAATTAAAGCTAGAGAAAATATCATCTTTTGCTAAGGTTAACAGGATTAAGTCTTTAGAAAAATTGGTCCTTAAAATTGGGTATGACCCCTCAAATGTGAAAGTAGCTAAGGAGATGCTCAAGAAAAATAATGCTGACATAGAATCTCTGAGGAAGAAACTAAAGCTTCCACCTACAGAACACTCACAGGCTAAAGAGATGGATGAGACAGAAGGTGAAAAGGAAGAGATGCTAAAGTTGATCATGGAACAAAATGCACAGATAAAAGAGATGGAAGAAGAGCTAGAGAGGTTAGTAAAGGAGAAGGAAGAGGAAACACCCATGGAAGTCATCCCTCTAAGTGAAATTCCCCTCACAGAAGTTATCACAACAAAAGAATCAACAACCACCACAACAGAACTTCCATCAACCACCCCAGTGACAGCTCCAGAAAAATCTTTAGAGCTAGCAAAATCAATGGAGGAGATGACCCTGCAAGGAACGAAAATCGATAGACTGAAAAAAGTGATTGAGAATCTCCAGGAGCTGAAGTCTTCCTACCAGACAAGCTACAACATTGAGAGGCAAACATCAGAAAAGATCAAGAAGGAAATACAACAATTGTAAAAGAAAACAGTGGGGGGGGAAACACTAGCAGAAGCTAAGGAGAACATTTGGATGGATATGTCCAAATCCATAAATGAAATATAGCCCATGGTGAAAATCATGTTTCAACAACATGAATTGGTGTTGAGGAGAAGGTAGGCCATCAACAATATAAAAGGAGAGCTGGGGGAAATGCCCACAGAAGCTAATGAAATCATTAAGTTTATGAATTCGAAAACTAGGGAAGAGATGGAAGACCTGAATATTGAAGACAGATAAAAAACTGTCCATGAGGTCAAAAGAGTTATGACCAAAATAGGAATAATGTTGCAGCTGGAGGAGAAATTCCAGAACATAGATATCGGGGTTCAAATATTCTTCAGCAAGATTGATGTTTTGCAGAAGAAAGGTCTTCCTGGTTTACTAGTTCTAAATGATAAGCTAATGACCCTTTCTGAATACAAACAAAATATTACCATGGTGGCCAAGGATAGTTCCAAGTTTTCAGGAATTCAGGGTAGCATAATAGGCAAGGCATTTCTAGAAACTCTGCAGCTGGACCTTAGTATCCAACACGAAATCAAATATATTTTCATCACCAAGCCAACTTTTTCCAAATATACAGAAATGGATGAAATCTATCGAAGGCTGCTCAAATTCACCATTCCGAGTAAACAAAGATGGGAGGATCTGTGCAATTTGATCGAATGAGAGATGAGGTGTACCATCCGAGTCAACATGCAAAGAAGTCAAAGTCACGTGAATGATTCACCAACGGCCTTCCCCAAAATCAACATGAAGGATACAATAGATCATCATCAATTCCTATATTTTTGTATTGTGTTATCTACTTAGTTAGATTTAGAATTTTCCACGTCCTAATCATTAATGACAGGGTCGTTTGTAATTTTTGTTATAAATACTTCAAACTTTGAAGTACTAAGAGTTGATCTTTACGCCCAACCAAGTTGTAAGAACTGTAATTTTTATCAGAGATCTACTAGTAATAAAAGCACATTTCACAGGATTCCTGCTTGTTAGTTGTTGGTGATTTTTTCTTCTCTCAGTTGAATGGTTTTTTCTATCTTCATAATCATTTATGTTTTCTATATCTGATTGTTTAAAAGAAGTTGAAGTTATAGAATTTATCTTTGTATACTCTGTTTCTGTCTTTTAAAGATCTAAATGTTTATCCTCTGATTTTATGATTAAGAAATTCTTAAATACTTATTGGTTATAATTGATTATCTCATCTTTTCTGCTATCCATCCTTTAAATTCTAAAGGATCTAACAATTTCATTATCCTTCCCTGTGAAAACACCTTATAAAATTTGTATTGATCTCGAACTTTATAAAACAGACCCCATAGCCCAATGGATGCGTAAGCGATATGTCAACCATTTTTATAGAACAAACAACACAGTTTCATTTATTTAACTAGCCTAACATCTACAATCTAAAACAAAGTTAAATTTTATAGAGATATCCCTCTCTGAAACTGGAATGGAGAGATCCCAGTTTCGAAGTGGTTGGATAAAGTTACCTCTAGTAAATTTCTTCTACCTAGCGACAACCTCTGGGAAGTAACAAAGCGATAACATGGTGAAACGAGGTTTCAACCACCTCCCTCATTCTCATTAACTACTTTCATCGGGATCAGTACAAGGCTTGACACCCATGAATGTTCCAGGCAAGCTCATGACTCCTTCAAGTCAATTCTGGTGCCTCAAGGTCATGCAGATCTTTCTCTGTGACCAACTTAGGTGCTTTGATCCTTTGCGCAACTCCTGTTCATCACCCCATGCGACCTCAGGCCATGACCTCGTTCTTATCCCATATAAAATTTTGGGATTTCGCATTTCGGGAGTTTTCACTCCCCTTGACTTCAAATATTTCGATGCATGAAATCTCCAAAACTACCCATCTGGATCAATGGTAGGAATTTCTTTAAACTTGATGGCCACGATCATTTCCTTGAAAAATCTCAGTTGCCCATCTCTCGACAGACGCTTTCCCATTCTTCGGGCCCCACTTTCCATATGACTGCGGGTCATGATCATGGGCCCAACTCTCAAGCGCGTCGGGATTTCGCATTTCATGAATTCATGTTGAGCTCCATACTCAACCTCCGAGTCACAAAATCGCAATCACTCGGATCGGGTGACACACATCTCCTTGCATCAGACGACCCAAATCGCTTCAACATTTTGGGACTTGGGATATCGACACTTCTCACTTCGGCCTTCCCAAAATGATTTTTTTTTCTCTTCAGATATAGTGCCATGCATCCTACTAAAAATGGACGGCCCAGATCATTTTGCAACTTCACGTTTCGTGAGTTTGCATGACTCTCCACTTTGACTGCTCCATCATGTGAGATAGTGAAATGCTAATCTCACGCTACGCGTTCTTCCCAGGATCGACGACTAGGATGTCCTCACGATTTTAGAACTCTTGTTGATGTTAAAATCGACGTAACTTTATATCTTGATCACCCGATGGTCGTCGATCCAATTTTCCTGATGGATCTTCGCCGTTGGAAATTTATCTTTCTTGCTCGCGTGATCTAAGTCCATATCAAACTACTCTAAGTGTTGTTCTTTGCGCTCATGGATGTGGCCTACATCCCTTGACAACTTTAAGTGATAACATTTGGCTCCACAAGGGATGGCATGCTCCTGCGAGCTTCCAAGAACAAGTAGCTCTAGTGCCTTAGTTGTTAGGTTATGGAGTCGTGCTCAAAAAACGTCCTGCTGAGGAATACAAGTCGATAAGTAAAAACAAAAATAAACACACATGCTCCAAGAAGCTTATTTATGTGCAGTCCTAATCTAATTCATTTCTACACAGTGCTAAGTGAAATATATCTTCCACCATAAGCATTCAAACAACTTGCTAGATACAAATTTATTTACTCTGTCAATGGTGGATAACAGATAATGCAATCGTGACAACAGAACAGTTACATTTTTCAGCTTTCCTCCTATTGCTAAGGTTAGGATAAATATGGGCGGCTTCAAGAAATGAAGGAAATACAACTCCATGTATTCCCTCACAGGATCATAGGCCGAGCAAAAAACTCCATAGAATTTGTAACCAGCAGCCTTCTCTTCCACACAACTGCTCACAAATTGTTGGATTTCTTTGGACAACTCAGGTGGGTGAGGGGTCAGTGTAGGCTGACTGATCTCAGACGATAGCTTCTTATGGACAAGCTCTGGGAAGGAGATAAATTGCCCCTTCTGTTTCTCCTCTGTCTCATCTTCTTGTCTCTCCTAGGGGTCATATTCATAATCATCATAAACAGGGCCCATGGGAAAGTTGTGCTCTTCATTTTGCGGCTTAGTGATGACCACAGAAGATGAGAAGAGTTGCATATCTATCCCTTCCTTCTCCTCACTGGGATATTCATCAAAAATGGGCTGCTCCTGTTTAGCATTTGAAATGACTTCTTCCTCACAAACAAGGTTGTCCAAAACTTCTAATCCAAGGGCAGGTATGTACTCTGCATCCTCAAATGATTCAAAAATGTGCTTCTCATACCTAGGCTCTTTAGAAAAAGGGCTGAAAGGAAAATAAGTTTCCAGAATAGGCTTGATTTTTTCACTTTACTCATTGGGGAAACAAACACAGCTTTCATCTAATGCAGATGAACAAGGAAGATAAAGAACTGAATTATGATCCAAGTCATCTCCTTCATCCTCACAACCTGGTTTTGAATCATCTATATCTTGAATACAATCATCGTATCCCTCACAATATCTATAATAAATTAACTTAGAGGGATAAAGCTTCTAAAAATGAGCATTGAAGGTTGCATGAAATTCTCTCAGGGAGGAAATGCTAGCAGGGGGTAAAGAAAGATATCATTCATGAGCATCCTCTGTTAATGTGAACATGAACATTTTTAATAATATGTCTTCATGATGTACCTCCCATTGGTGCATGAGTTCATGAAACTCGTGGAGATGCTGAGCAGGTTTGTCATCCTTATGCTCTCTAAATATGGGCAAATAATCACCCCATTCATTTATAGCAGGGATAAAATTTAGAAAACCAGGAACAGAGGAGAAATTAAAGGGAGAAAACCTCTGAGCCAATATTTTCTCCATTTAGAACTAGTGGAGTCACCAATCAATCTTTAATCATGGAGTCGTTAGGTGAAATATATGAAAAATGGGTGTGTATGGTCTTTTATCACCATAAAAGACCAGATTCAATCGTTGTGTTCTCCCAGGGGCTACCATGTGTATCTAGATGCAATTTCACTGAAACAGTGAAGTTGAGACAGTGGAGTCGCCTCAGTGGAGTAGGCAAGTGCACAATTTCAATCTCAATGTTCTAAGTTCTGATGCACCCTCAGAACTAGTAAGCTTTGTCATTCTATCCTAGGGAAAATCTTCAATTCATCCCCGACAACGGTGCCAGAAATGTTAGCACTGGAATTCTCCCTTCAGATTGCAGGAAAGGCAATCCCAATACCCATCATAGTTTTATGTCACGGGTTGGTTATAAAAGGGTCAAATGGGCGCAGTCTCATGAAAGTATAGTCTTAACTAATAAAATTGGGCTAGTATGCATAGATAGGTGAGGTCTTGATCTAACTTTAGTCGGTAATTTGTAGTAAGGGTGAGTAGGAGAAATAACTTGAGAAGAAAATGTAAATTTCTTCTATGAACATCAGGTCTTTCAGCATCCTAAGGAGGAAAAACTCAGAAAACAAGATCTTATTGGATTCAGGGCTTTAGGAAACTGAAAACACTATGACAACATTGCAATCAAACATCCATTACAACACAGTCACAATAATCCATGTGAATTCTTCAATCATGAACATTCAATATCAGACACATAATAAGATGGATGAAGAAAGTTGACTTAGATTAAGAAAGAAGTCTCAAATACAAATACATAACCAGAATCCAGAGGTTTTATTAAAACTTTAAAATACCAGAGCTTTGCCCTACCATCGACCCTAACAAAATATCAAAACTGAGTATTTATACTCAGAACAACCTACCAACACCAAGAGTGTGACCTGGATACTTCATTTAAAGCTTCATGTATGTGCCTTCTTCTGTCAGTCTGCACTTTCATTCTTCTGTCAGACATGATCTCAGATCAGTATGGGATTTGCAAGAAAATTCATTGGGAGGGAGACCTTGGGTTGACTGCCTACCTCCACGGTCGGCTTTTCCATGCTTTCCATTTATGTGGTGAAACAAGGTTTCAACCACCTTCCTCATTCTCATTAACTACTTTCATTGGGATTGGGACGAGGCCTGACACCCATGAATTTTCCAGGCAAGCTCATGACTCCTTCGAGTCAATTCTGGTGCCTTGAAGTCACGCAGATCTTTCTATGTGACCAAATCAGGCACTTTGATCCTTTGCGCATCTCCTTTTCATCACCCCACATGACCTCAATCCATGAACTCATGCTCATCCCATATAAAATTTCAGGATTTCACATTTTGAGATTTTTCACTTCGCTTGACTTCAAATATTTCGACGCCCGAAATATCCGAAACTGGCCATCTGGATCAATGGTCAGAATTTCTTTAAACCTGACGGCCAAGATAATTTCCTTCAACAATATCAACTACCCGTTGCTCGACAAACACTTTCCCATTCTTCAGGCCCCACTTTCCATATGACCGCGGGCCATGATCATGGGCCCAACTCTCAGGCGCGTTGGGATTTTGCGTTTCATGAATTCATGCTGAGATCCATGCTCAACCTTTGAGTCACAAAATCATGATCACTCGGATTGAGTGACACGCATCTCCTTGCATCAGACGAGCCAAATAGCTTCATCATTTCAGGACTTGGGATATCGACACTTCTCACTTTGGTTTTCTCGAAATGAATTTTTTCGCGCTACGGATCTAGCGCCATGCATCCTGCTCAAATGGACGGCCCAGATCATTTCACAACTTCACGTTTTGGGATTTTTCATGACTCTCCCCTTTGACTGGCCCATCCTACAAGTCATAGAAATGTTAATCTCATGCCATGAACTCTTCGCAGGATCGACGGCTAGGATGGCCTCGTGATTTCATAACTCTTGTTGACATTAAACCCTGCGTAAATTTATATCTCGATCACCCGATGGTCATCGATCCAATCTGTTTGATGGATCTCTGTCGTTGAAAATTGATCTTTCTTTCTTGCGTGATATAAGTCCATATCATACCTCTCTAAGTGTTGTGCTTTGTTCTTATGGCTGCGGCCTGTAGCCCTTGACAACTTTATATGATAACATTTGGCTCCACAGGGGATGGCATGCTCCTTGTGAGCTTCCAAGAACAAGCAGCTCTAGTGCCTTAGTTGTTCGGTGATGGAGTCATGCTCAAAACAGTTCCTACTAAGGAATACAAATTGATAAGTAAAAACAAAAATAAACACACATGCTCCAAGGAGATTATTTATGTATAGTCCTAAACTAATTCATTTCTAAACAGTGCTAGGTGAAAGAAAACTTCCACCATAGCCATTCAAGCAACTTCATAGCTACAAATTTATTTACTTTGTCAATGGATGATAACAGATAAAGAAACTGTGATAGAAGAATGGTTACATTATTCATCTTTCCTAATATTGTTGAGGTCAGGATAAAGTTAGGCGGCTTCAAGAAATGAAGGAAATACAACTCCATGTATTCCCTCATAGGCTCATAGGCTGAGCGAAAAAATCCAGAGAATTTGTAACCGGTGGCCTTCTCTGCCACACAACTTCTCACACATTCATGGATTTCTCTGGCCAGCTCAGGTGGGTGAGGGGATAGTGTAGGATGATTCATCTCAGATGATGGATGATTACAGACAGGCTCTGGGCAGGAGATAAATTGCCCCTTCTGCTACTCCTCTGGTTCTTCTTCTTGGCTTTCCCAGGGGTCAGATTCATAATCATCATAAACAGGACCCATGGGAAAGTTGTTCTCTTCATTCTACATCTTAGTGATGACTGCAAGAGATGAGAAGAGCTGCATATCTAGCCCTTCCTCCTCCTCACTGGGATATTCATCAAAAATGGGTTGCTCTTGTTCATCGTTCTAAATGACTTCTTCCTCACAAATAGGGTTGTCCAAAACTTATGCTCCAAGGGTGGGAATTTCCTCTGCATCCTCAAATGAGACAAAAATGTGTTTCTCATACCTAGGCTCTTTAAAAAAAGGGCTGCAAGGAAAATCATTTTCCATAACAGGCTCGATTTATGAACTTTCCTCACTGGGGCAACAAACACAGCTTTCGTCTAATGCAGATGAACAAGGAAGAGAAAGAAATGACTTCTGATCCAAGTCATCTCCTTCATCCTCACAACCTGCTTCTGAATCAGCTATATCTTGAATACAGTCATCGTATCCCTCACAACAACTATAAAAAATTAAGTTAGAGGGATAAATCTTCTGACAATGAGCATTGAAGGGTGCATGAAATTCTCTTAGAGAGAAAATTCGAGCAAGGGGTAAGGAAATATACCATTCACGAGCATCCCCTGCTAATGAGAACATGACGATTTTTAATAGTACGTCTTCATGATGTATCTCCCATTGGTGCATGAGTTCATGAAACTCATGGAGATGCGGAGCAGGGTTGTCCTCCCTATGCTCTCTAAATATGGGCAAATAATCACCCCATTCATTTATAGCAGGGACAACATTTGGAAAACTAGTAACATAGGAGAAATTAAAGAGAGAAAACCTCTGAGACAAGATTTTCTCCATTTCAAACCAGTGGATTTGCCAATCATTCTTTAATCATGGAGTCACCAGGTGAAAGATATGCATAATGGGTGTGTCTGGTCTTTTTTCACCATCAAAGACTAAATATGATCGTTGTGTTCTCCCATGGGCTACTAGGTGTAGCCAAATGCAATTTCATTGAAACAGTGGAGCCGAGGCAGTGGAGTCACCTTAGTGGAGTTTCCAAGTGCACAGTTGCAATCTCAATGTTATAAGTTCTGATGGACCTTCATAACGAGTAAGCTTTGTCGTTCTATCCCAGGGAAAATATTCAATTCGTCCTTGACAATGATGCCAGAAATGTTAGCACCCAAAGTCTCCCTTCATATTGCAGGAAAGGCAAGCCCGATACCCATAATATTTTTATGTCACAGGTTGGTTATAAAAGTTTCAAATGGGAGCAGTCTCATGAAAGTATAGTCTTAACTCAGAAAACTGGGCTGGTATGCACATATAGGCAAGGTCTTGATATAACTTCAATTAGTAAGTTGTAATAAGGGTGAGTAGGAGGAATAAATTGAGAAGAAAATGTAAAGGTTTGCTATGAACATCAAGTCTTCCAGCAACTGAAGGAGGAAAAACTCAAAAATCAATATCTTCTTGGATTCAGAGCTTCAAGAAACTGAAAACACTATGAAAGCACTGCAATCAAACATCCATTACAACACAGTCACAATAATCCATGTGAATCCTTCAATCATGAACATTCAGTATCAAACGCATAATAAGATGGAGGAAGAAAGTTGACTTAGATTAAGAAAGAAGTATCAAATACAGATACATAACCAGAAGCTAGAGGCTTTACTAAAACTTTACAATACCAGATCTTTTCTCTGCCATCGACCCTAAAAAAATATAAAAAATGAGTATTTATACTCAGAAAAACCTGCCAATACCAAGAGTGTGACTTGGATACTTCATTAAAAGCTTCACGTATGCACCTTCTTCTATCATTCTACACTTGCATTCTTCTGTCAGACGCGATCTCAGATTCGTATGGGCTTTGCAGGAAAATTCATTAACAGGGAGACCTTGGGTTGACAACCTGCCTCCATGACCGAATTTTCCATGCTTTCCATTTATGTGGTGAAACAAGGTTTCAACCACTTTCCTCATTCTCATTAACTACTTTCATTAGGATCGGGATGAGGCCTGACACCCATGAATTCTCTAGGTGAGCTCACGAGTCCTTCGAGTCAATTCTGGTGCGTTGAGGTCATGCAGATATTTCTCTATGACCAACTCGAGCGCTTTGATCCTTTGTGCAGCTCCTTTTCATCACCCCACTCGACCTCAGGCCATGACCTCATGCTTATCCCATATAAAATTCATGATTTCACATTTCAAGAGTTTTCACTCCCCTTAACTTCAAATATTCTGACGCCCGAAATCTCGAAAAACTTCCCATCTAGATCAATGGTAGGACTTTCTTTAAACTTGACGACCACGATAATTTCCTTGAACAATATTAGTCGCCCACCGCTCGACAGGCGCTTTCCCATTCTTCGGCCCCCACTTTCCATATGAGCGCGGGTCATGATCATGGGACCAACTCTCAGGCATGTCGGGATTTCACGTTTCGTGAATTCATGCTGAGCTCCATGCTCAACCTCATAGTCATGAAATCATGATCGCTTCGATCGAGTGACACACGTATCCTTGCATCATATGACCCAAATTTCTTTGGCATTTTGGGACTTGGGATATCGACACTTCTCACTTCGGCCTTCCCAAAATGAATTGTTTTTGCTTCAAATCTAGCGCCATGCGTCGTGCTGAAATGGATGGCCCAGATCATTTCGCGACTTAACGTTTCACAAGTATGCATGGCTCTCCCCTTTGACTGCTCCATCCCATGAGTCAGAAAAATGCTAATCGCGTGCCATGCTCTCTTCCCAGGATCGACGTCTAGGATGGCCTCGCGATTTCATAAATCTTGTTGATGTTAAACTCGACGTAACTTTATATCCCGATCACCGGATGGTCATCGATCCAATATGCCTAATGGATCTCCACCATTGGAATTTGATCTTGCTCACTCATGTGATCTAAGTCCATATCAGACCATTCTAAGTGTTGTTCTTTTCACTCATGGTTGCAGCTTGCATCCCTTGACAACTTTATGTGATAACAAGGATGGTGAGACCATCAAATCCTTCAACTTGTGTTTCACTAAGTTATACAATCAAATCCCTGAACTCATTCGACCTTAGAACCAAGCCAATTTCATACATTAATAAAATCCATTACCTTCCCCCTATCATCCTAGGATTGAGGAAAAATCCATTGATAACCTTGGTTCTGCTCTGCATACTTGTTTAGAGTATGAAGAACAACTCGAAAGAACAGGTCTTCCCCAGGGAGAGTCAGTTAAACAGACAGACATGTCTACCCTCTTACAACTAGTACAAGATATGAATAATCATATCATAGCATATGAGAAAAAGGAAAATGTCTCCCCTCTAACCCCTGGAGCTTCATCCTCTTCTGCACCCCCCTTTAGAAACCCAATTGAAAATAATTTTCAGCCTAAATCTATATTTCCTCGAATTTGGTGTAACTTTTGCGAGGAACACCACAAGGAAGCCACATATGAGGTAAGGAAGAGTGTCAAAGATAAGATCTTTGGTAAAAGACCAGAAATTACCATCATTGTCTTAGATTTTGCAAAGCCAGAAGATGCCATGATCATCAATACTAGGAACAAATCATACACTCCCAAAGGAAAATATGATCCTCCCCGCAACTCTTCTCGCCCGAGCTCATCCTCACCAGCTACTACTGTTCAGGTTCCTAAGGTTCCTGACAGTCAAGGAATAAATTCTCCTCTCCCCTCTTCCAAATACAATATCTTGAATCAGTTGACCAAAATCAAAGCAAATGCTACCCTCCCAGACATTGTTTCCATCCCTGAACAACAAAGGCATCTAAAACAATTCATGGAAGGAAAATCTTTCGTTGTAGCCAACCTCTATGAAGAGGTGAATGAAGAAGATTCTTCTGTAAATAAAGTAGGTGTACATAAATTTAGATACCCTATGTTAGCACTAGAGTCACCCTCAGATTGCAAGAGGATACTCCCAATACCCATCATAATGTTTGGTGGATGTTAGTTTTATGAGTGGAGGTCAAATGGACAAAACTTCGTAAAATAATGATTTTAATCATAGAAACTGGACAAGCGATGCATAGGGAAGTGAGGGCCTCATTAAATTCAGTCATTGATTTGAGTTTAAGTGTGAGTAGAAAGAAGACTTAGTGAGAGAGGTGAGAAAGACTGTTATGGGCATCTGTCTTTCAGGTAGCTTGGGAAAGAAAAACTCAGGCTCAAGAGCACTCTTGAACTCAAGTTTCAGGAACTGGAATATGTCATAGCAGCATAATGATCAAACCTACATCACCATGCAACTACAACAACTCGACTGGATCCTCCATGCCCGAGCCTTTCAGCGTAAGGGGAAATAACATAACAAGGAAGATGGCTAAAACCAGTAACAACACTACTATAATCAAACCTACATTACAATAGAATCACAACCATCAACTAGATAGCCATGCCTGAGTGTTTCAACATATTTTAAATAAATAGATGAAAGAAATTGACTTCTATTAATGTGAAAGTCTCAAATTTGATACATAACCAGAGAACAGTTTTGGTATCAAAATGTTACAAAACAGGGAGCTTTGCTCAACTAGTTAATGACCTTAACAAAATATTGAACTGATCTATTTATACTCAGATCAATTCATGACTAGAATGAGTGTGATCAGGCCATTACATTCAATGCATTTTGTCTGCATCCTCTTCTATCAGACTGTGCGTGTATTCTCCTGTTAGACGCAACCTCAACTTGACATGGGTACACAGGAAAAACCCTCCATAGCGGTACCTCGGATTGAAAGTTCTGTCTCCACGGCCAGGTCCTTCCATGCCTTCTATTTATGGAGAGAGTTGAGCTTTCAACCACCACTACATTTTCATTAACTTCTTTTTCTCGGGATTACAACGAGTCTTAATGTCTAGGGGGTTGCCATGCGCTACTCTTGGATTGGAAGTCTTATAAGAACGTGATTGTAGGAATGTCGAAAGTGGTTTGGACCCATAATGCTTTTGGGCCTGCAATGCACCACTAACTTCCATGTATCTCTTACACTATACCACGATTTCAATTGCAGGACTGCTCAATAATTTTATCTTTCGGGCATGTTGCGTCCCCGCAATGGAGCGTGGTCGTTGATTTGGCCTTGGTTTGCAATCTAGGTGTTATGGGATAAATCCGTAGGTGCGGACACTAACCGATCTCCCTAGATCCACCTGGTATCTAGAACAAAACAAGACAGAATACTACACTTTCCCTAGATCTAGTCTATTGAATGAACTAAGAGATAAGGATTGTGGACATACCTTATGAACGCTTTCCTTAAATATCTGTTGTTCCAAGCTTTGCTCTGACGCTCTCGTCCCATCCAGATCACAACAAAACGAACCAATCGAAGTAAAGGCAAATTAACTTATTCAATGACTAGTCTATACATATGATCAAGGAATTATGTAATAAAGTGACATCATCTTTATGGAAAAGGGACATATTGTTGTATTCAATTAATTGAAAGTGAAACTTACAACCTGAGCCTTGATTTTATAGGTCTCCTTTCGATGTTTTCTAGCTCTGACACACACACTTTCTCATGCATGAAGAAAATCAACTACTTTGATGACCTTGTTGTTGTCTCTTGTTGCTGTAGCATCAGTCCTCCATACAATCTTGCATTGATCCTCTAATCAATCTCTTGTTAACTTGCTGCTTGCTCAACTTAACCCTTTCCATGAGCAATCTCCTCAATATATAGGAAGAGATGGTTTAGTTACTTGGATAGGGAATGATCCCAAGATATCTGGAATGCCAGTACTTGAATAACCACTCGAAAGCCAACTCATCCTTCTAGAAGATTCCCTTCTAGAAGGTTCGAGATCTTTATCTTTTTCTCCTTTAAAAGAATTTTTGCACCCTAACCATGAGTACAGTGTGAGAATTTCGCACCCCAGCTTAAAGCAGCCTGCGAGAACCAGGAATTCTCGCAGGTGAATATATAAGCAGCCTGCGAACATGTTTCAAAATGTGAATTCTAGAAGAAGACAACTGTAACTTTTCTCAGGAAAATATTCTTGGTAAAGAGCTTGATTTTCCATCATCATGATATCATCATGACATCATCACACTGACCAAATTTGTGGATAACAGAATGCCCCCCAAAGTCTAAGAGCAGAACCAGTGACAGTCGATAGACTTTGTAAGCTGCATGTGTGTGTCAAGAACCAAAAGCGCATCTAATCAGAGACCTATAAACATCCAAGCATCAGCAGAATATCATATATATCAAATCCGAGGTAGGCATTCCCATACTCAGATCATAGA
Organism: Picea engelmannii; assembly: GCA_009831015.1. Lineage (NCBI taxonomy): Eukaryota > Viridiplantae > Streptophyta > Pinopsida > Pinales > Pinaceae > Picea > Picea engelmannii. The sequence continues at coordinate 817,472 of ML782797.1, forward strand.
CTGATGAAATCATAGAACAAGATCATGGCCACCAATCATACGTTGTGGATCCATGCCATCATTATATAGCACAGCCACCTGAATACACTGTGGATCTGTGTGACAAATTTTCAGTCAAGACGACATAGCCACGAAACATACACAGTGGATCTATGTGTCGCAAAATATACATACTCCATCGCAACCTGGATCACAAAGATAATATCCAGGGTCTTGAATCTCGTTGCCCAAAGTACGAATTTGACCATGTGATTACATGTGTCAAATTCGAACATGGTAGAAACCACTTGATTACCGGTCATTGATGTATACCGTTAACAAGTGCGAGGGAAATCACCATTAATGCCAATGACTCCCAAGGTACTATAGTACAATCCGTCGACTTTGAATAAATGAGTTGATGTCAAACACTCGACGGAATCTCTCGATCAAGGGTCAATGATGAAAACCCATTGTCGAAAGCGAGAAACTTGCCATTGAGGCATGCAAGATTCAAGGTACTAAATGATTTCTAAGTCTTAATTCCGGATAATGTGCTGAAGTCGACAGAACAAGACTCGTCACAGGAGGGCCTTGATGTATCCCACATCAGTGACACGAAATGAGTAACAGAGTTTGAAAGTGAAACAGAACAAGTAGCAATTGGACTTTGGACACAGGGAAGGCCGACACAAAGAGTATGGATAACTGCAGATGGCCGACTCAAATAGAGGTTGGACTGCTCTTGAACATATGGACGACACGACCGATGATTCGACAACATTGACTCAAAGACGACACATGGAAAGACCTTGTTATTGAATCGAATGAGAGACAAATGGATTTCTCAAACCGGCTTTAAATGATGAATAGGGAGTGTCATGTTCAAGAGCGACACTAACTGCCAATTAACACAAAAACGAAACATATCCCTTTCCCAAATTTTCCCCCACCATTTCTGGAAAGTACCTCTTTATTTTTACGCAAGCTTGAAGAGGATCACATATGCTTGTTGATATAAGCTCATCCTTCGGACGAGTCCCTCTGAGTATTTTTAACGAACCCTAAGAAGGAGTGGTTCGGTCCCATTACGGGTCAGTCAATGTTTGTTTAACGAGTCCAGAGATAGAAAAATCGAAGGTTTTTCAAGATTATAGAGTTTGGAAAAACACTCAAAAGAGAACTCTCTCAGTGCCTTTTTCGTACAATAGTCCAACGAGACCGAAAAAGGGTTAAACTATCGCTCGAAGGATGCGTAACTTCAAATACTTTAACGAGTGTGAAAAGAGCAAGATCACTCGGCAATCTTTTCATATTTAGGGAGTCGTGAAAAGGGCTTAAAGTTAACTCCAGGGGGGTTCCTTTTTCGTGCAGCCACATCGAGCCCGGAAAAGGGATAAAACAACGCTCGATCACATTCTAGGTTTTTCGCCAGTGTAAGAACGGATAAAAGACACTCAAGAACACATCATATCGCAAAAGTTTTTCGTCCATAATCATCTGCATTGGGTACCTGCAAGTCATTTTTCTCACTTCGATATTAGAAATTAGGGTAAAAGAGTGAATAAATATGAAAAACCCACTTTTAATATGGTAAAAAGTAAA
>ML782797.1:831009-858552 GCA_009831015.1 Picea engelmannii
GCAAATTAACTTATTCAATGACTAGTCTATACATATGATCAAGGAATTATGTAATAAAGTGACATCATCTTTATGGAAAAGGGACATATTGTTGTATTCAATTAATTGAAAGTGAAACTTACAACCTGAGCCTTGATGTTATAGGTCTCCTTTCGATGGTTTCTAGCTCTGACACACACACTTGCTCATGCATGAAGAAAATCAACTACTTTGATGACCTTGTTGTTGTCTCTTGCTGCTGTAGCATCAGTCCTCCATACAATCTTGCATTGGTCCTCTAATCAATCTCTTGTTAACTTGCTGCTTTCTCAACTTAACCCTTTCCATGAGCAATCTCCTCAATATATAGGAAGAGATGGTTTAGTTACTTGGATAGGGAATGATCCCAAGATATCTGGAATGCCAATACTTGAATAACCACTCGAAAGCCAACTCATCCTTCTAGAAGATTCCCTTCTAGAAGGTTCGAGATCTTTATCTTTTTCTCCTTTAAAAGCATGTTCGCACCCTAACCATGAGTACAGTGTGAGAAGTTTTCACCCCAGCTTAAAGCAGCCTGCGAGAACTAGGCATTCTCGCAGGTGAATATATAAGCAGCCTGCGAACATGTTTCAAAATGTGAATTCTGGAAGAAGACAACTGTAACTTTTCTCAGGAAAATATTCTTGGTAAAGAGCTTGATTTTCCATCATCATGATATCATCATGACATCATCACACTAACCAAATTTGTGGATAACACTAGGCACCTCTGCTAACTTAGCGTTCCCACTAAATTTTATCTGCTTGCCAACTCTAGGATCCTCCTAACCCCGCTTAGAGATGGCGCTAATTTTGGCGTTCAACGAGAACACCTCCCGGAGGATGATCTGTCATGGAGGCATGACGTCACTATGATGATGTGTCACGGATGGAGGGGTGACATGTGTCACTCAAAAATAGGATAAAGACACATTCGAGCATGATTGAAAAGAGTGCCATGAGTTAGTGCCAGATAGATGCCACGTGCTTTGGACTTCGTATCCCGGGAGGGGTCTGCATGTAGAGCTAGCATAAATATGGGCCCGTAGTGATGTGGTGACCTGAAATGAATGTTGAAGCTCCAAAGTGAACGATGACCATTGATTCTGATGGAAACATGGCGACGATCAGTGGAATTCAGGAAAAATCAATCTAGATGAAACAAAGAGTTGAAATCTTCAAACTCCCGAAACTCGGATTCCCGAAGTAAACTACCACCGTTATATTTGGATGGGCATGTGGAACCTAATTTGCAACTCCGGGAGAAAACACTTCAGATGAAACTAGGAGTCGAGATGTTGAAACTCCCGAAGCTCAGATTCCCAAAGAAGATATTGACCATCCGATAGAGAAGGACGCATGGTGCTTGATCTACAACTCTGGGGCTTCTGCCTAGCCACTAATCCTCACGCAAATTGGGCATGTCGAATACACACGAGCCATTGATCTTATCGTGATCTATGATCTAGGAAAGCTCCACTTTGTTTCCACGTGTCACTCTTGGATGGACACTGCTTCCTGCTGCGAAGATCAATGAATCATGATTACTTTTGGAGTTTGGGCTTCGGGCCTTTGGGACTTTTCAATGCATAACTCCCACAATCCTTTGAAGTAAATATCTGGAAGTGTGAGTTCCACTGACACATGTTCTCATCCTTCAATGGCTCAAATTTACTTCAAGTCTTCGGCTCTTCTATCTAGTTGTTAATCCTTGCGCTACTTTGAAATTGCAAAAGACCAAGAGCCATTGATCTAAAATTCTACTGGGATATCCTCCATTGAAAACTAAAATTTCCTTCTTGCTTGATTCATTTCCATAACAGACCACTTTGAGTGTTGTGCTTTGTGCCTATGGCTGCTGCCTGCATAAACAAATATTTGGATGGCTTGTTGCGGGCTTGGGAAAATAGAATGACCAAAAAATAAAACAAAAGGCGATGAGTGTTCATCCTTAGAGAAAAACAAAAAAGATTCGACTGAGACCTATTCAGGTGAGACATCAAGGGAAATCAAGTTGCTCAAACAGGAGGGAAAAAATGAATTTTCCAGTCGAAGGGAAAAATTTTAGGACCTGGACTGCAAAATAGAGAGAGAGAAGGGGAAAGGATATAGACTTAGGTACTATAAACATGCACCTATTACCCTTGAAAACTTCATGCGATAACATTGGCTCCACAGGGGGTGGCATGCTCCATGTGAGCTGCCAAGAATGCACAGTTTCAATGCCTTAGCTTTGCGTTACAGAGTCTTTTATTCAAAATAGAAATAAAAGGAAGCGGTGATTACAATGGTGGAACACCAATCACGGCTCAGAAAAAATAATTTTTCAGGAAGTTCCCATTGACAGGGCCACCCAAAACTTCAGAGTCCTCCAAGTTCTGCAACTTATAAGTGTTATTTGAAAATACCTCAGAAATCTTAAAGAGGGGCAATCCATAAGGCTTCGAATTTTCCATGTTTTCTTTTGTCTTTCTTAGGGGCATCCCACTTGAGCACTAGATCCCCCAGATGAAAATATTCCTTACTTTCACTCTTGTCAAAGGCTCATTTTATTTTCTCCCGATGATCCTATGCTTTATTAAGCAACTGCTCCCTGGTCTGTTGTACTTCTGCCAGCTACAGTATCCTCCTGACCATATGATCGGGCTATTATTCGTATCCCTGGAGGAAATTTTCCACAGGAAAGGTGATTTGAGTAGGAAATATAGCCTCAACCACATACACAAGATGAAAAGGGGAAATGTCGAGTGACCTTTTGGTTGTAACTCTGTGAGCCCATAATGTAAATTTCAGCTTTGAATCCTAGGCTTTCTTGTTGTCTTCCAACAACTTCATGATGACATTTATGAGGCTTTTGTTGGAGGACTCTCCTAAACCATTTCCCTGAGGGTAGTAGGGAGTAGAATGGACTAGTGTAATCCCATACTACTCACAAAAATTGATTAATGGTTCAGCTTGGAAAGAAGCAACATTGTTTGTAACAATCTTGCTTGGACAGCTGAATCTGGATATGATATCTTCAAGGAAGCTTATGATTACCTTGTCCGAGGCACTCCTTGTAGGGATGGCTTCTATCCATTTGGTAAAATAATTAGTGGCAGTCAAATTCCACCTGTGTTGGCCACCTGAGGCTGGGTGGATCTCTCCAATGAAGTCAAGACCCCACAGCTGAAAAGGTCCAGAAACCATTATAGCTTTCAAAGGAAAATATTTGAGCTACTACTTTCCAGCAAACCTTTGACACTTGGCACAAGATCTAATCTTTGCACAAACATCAGTAAAAGGGATGGGCCATAAATACCCAGCTCTGAGGATTTTATAAGTTGTGATCCTCCAAAAAGGATGCCCCCCACATGAGATGTCATGAAAGTCAGTCATAGCTCTTTGGGCCTCTTATGGATCCAAGCATCTTAGTAGAACACCCAGAGGATCCTTCTAGTATAAAACCTGATCAATGAGACAATATTTGAATTCTTTGAGTTTCAAATATTTCACCTTGTTTTTGTTAAAACCATCAAGAGGCCTCAACTTCTATAGAAAATATATGATGTATTTATACCAGGTGCATTCTGCTAAGTTGAGGTTGACATGAGAGTCTTTATCAACAATCTCAGTTTTCTGATTTTCTGAGTGTGTGTTCATGAAATTAACCTCCAACGCCTTGCAATTTGATTCATCCAGTAACCTGGCTAAACCTTGGACTTTCACCAATTTGGTGTATTTTATTTCCAGGTCAAAATCCATAATTTTGGTGATCCATTTGCTTCTCTTCCCATCTATATCAGGTTGAATCAGTATCTCCTTTACTGAGACCAAGGGGACATATGCAATAATTGTTGAATGCAAGACATATATTCTCAAATTCTTGAGGGCTTTGACCAAAGCATATGCTTGCTTCTCCATTATATCATATCTCATATATGCATCCCTTAATGCTCTACTAAAAAAGGAAATAGGCTGCTCTAGCCCCTCTGCATTTCTCTGTAGCAAAACATCCGCCAATGTATCCGATGAGGAAAAATAAAATATTAGAAATTCCTTAGAATAGTCAGGGATGAAGAGCACAGGTGCTTCAGTCAAAGCCCTCTTGATTTGGTCGAAACAATTTATGGACTCAACGGTCCATTTCACTTCATTCCCCTTTCTAAGTATGGTTGTAATGTGTCTAACCAACTCAAAAAAATTAGAAATGAACCTCCTCAGAAAGTTGATTTTACCCAAGAAAGACTGAACCTCTTTCTTAGATCGAGGAAAGGATAAGGCCTGGATGACCTCTACTCTTCTTGGATCAATTCTCACCACTTCAAATGACACAATATGCCCCAATAATTTTCCCTCTTTCATAGCAAATACATATTTCTTAGGATTGAGGGAGAGACCAAACCTTCTGCACTTCAAGAAGACTTTCTTTAGGTGATGATAATGTTATTTATCAGACCTTGAGAATATTGTATTTTCATCCAGATAGATGACTACAAACATGTCCTTTTCCCCAATGAAGGCAATGTCCATGGCTCGCTGGAAGGTTTCTCCTGCACTCATCAATCCAAAGGGAATGTTAACATACATGAATGTGCCCCAGCGAGTAGTGAAAGTTTTCTTCTATATATCTTCAGGAAGGACATAGACATGATTGTAGCCAGAGAAGCCATCAATCATAGACATCTTGGATGAACCAGTCACTCTCTGTAAAATGTGCTCCTTTTTGGATAAAGGTAATTGTCCTTTTTGGAGATCCTGTTCAAATTCTTGAAGTCTACACATAATCTGATTTCTCCATTTTTCTTCCTCACAAGCACCAAATTAGAAACCCAATATAAATATCTCAAGGGTATTATGATCTAGGCATCCAACAATTTCTTTACTTCCCTTTCCATAATAGGCAACATCATGGGGTTAATCTGTCTGAGTTTCTTCTTGGAAGGTTTGGCCTCTTCTTTCAAAGGGATTTGTGTTCCATGAAGTCTGTGTCATATGTTCTTAAATATTCATATTTCCAAGAAAAAACATCAATAAACTCCCTCAAAATATTAACATACTCGACCCTTTTCTCCTTTGACAGACTGCTAGACAATTTGATGCACCTGGGATCCTCCTATGTTCCTAAATTGCATTTATTCACATAATCCCCTTCAGTTGGACCTTTAACCTTCACAACAACATCATTTCTATAAACAATCTCTCTAAAGGGACTAGTCCCTTTGGAATATGGTTACTCGACAAATGGACAATATGATGGTCAACAATTTTATTAAGAAAATCATCAGCATGAGGGCTTTCCTCGAAATCCTGATCAACATGCAAATTAGAAAATTCCTCCACAGTCTCAAGAAACTTTTTTTATTTCAATATCATCCTCTAAAACCTTCCAATGCTTGACATTGTTAGGAACATAAGGTCTATACTTTACTTCAACCTCGTACTTGAGCTTTGGGGGCAAGGGAACCTTGAAATTACTTGTAGAGACATCCAATCAATCTACCATAGAGTTCTCCTCTCTTGGAATAGATGAGATATTAAAATCCAAGAAGAAACTGTCAACAAGATCCCAAACTTCATTTCTGTAGGCCCTTAACCTAAGGTGCTTAGCCTGATACATATTTCTGACCTGACAAACAATTAAATCAGCATATCCAAACACTGTTAGCTTCTCAATATCCATCTCTTTAGCAGCTCTCAAACCCAAAACGAGAGTCTCATATTCTGCCACATTGTTTTTTGTTTCAAATTCAAGCTTAAAAGACATAGATATGGTCTCTTGGGTAGGGGAAATGAAAACTACCCCATCCCATGCACTTTCCTTGGAAGAGGTTCCATCAAAAAACATTTTCCAAACAGAGAAATTGGAAGGAGGGTCTTCACAAGAGGTGATGGGCTTCTTTTTTATTTCAGTAGGTGCTTGAGGACCATCAGTGAGTTGTAACGTACTATTTCCTAGATTTGTGTCTACTGCAAAAATGGGGTGGTTGGTCGGATTTGCTTCATCACTTATAATGTAAGCAAGTTGAGATTCTCTGTAAAGCCTTCTACGCTCTCCCCCAAACACAGGAATAGTGGCATATAAAAAATCCATTTGCAAGGCTCCCCCAGTACTTTTATCCAAGATTTATACAAGAGAATCCTAAACTTAGGGGGAACATCAACCACCACAATATCCATGACCACACTTTTCATTGGCAACTGAAACAGGAAACAACCAAGTCTTTAATAACCCTGAGGCACTTCACCTTCCTAGAATCAAATGAGTACAGGTGATGATAAGTCTTTTTGACCTCCAACTTGAGCTCCTCCATGAAAATATTAGGCATAAGATTGTGAGATGCCCCTAAATCTATCAAGAATTTTTGAAACACCTTATCATAGATGTTCAATGAGGTATAGAAAGGAGGAGAGGAGTCGTCTCTATTCTCCACCAAAGGTCCCAATATGACAATGGAATTTTCATCTTGGAGGTTAACTGAATCTATGGAATGAGATGAAGGCTCAAGCTGCATCACTTTGGAGAGGTACCTTTTGAAATCCTCGTGCTTAACTAGCTCTAAGAAAGGAACAAGAATCTTGATCTTTTGAATCTCATTCTCAAAGCTAAAGGAGGGGTGAGACTTCACAATTTCCTTCACTTATGGGACAAGGGTCTTAATCACTACTTGGGGGTTATGTACCCCATTTTCCTTACTGCCAGCTGCCACCTCTTTAACATGATCCTCTTCTCTAGTAGGATGATCAGGGATATCAGTATTCCCTTCCTTCTTTCTGGATCTGAGGTTCTATATATTTAGATTTCCACTGGTCCTTTCCCCTTTTCTCATCTCATTTAGTTGTATATCCATGAGGGAATATTCATATGCAGACTGAGTTAAATGATGGGATGAAGAGGTGTCACCAAGACAATGGATTTCAGGATCAGTTTCTTCTTCCTCTCCTTCCTCATCAGTAACGAGGTTATTTTGGAGAGGGGTTTGGATTTTTTAATCATCCCTATCCCTGTTTATTTGATCTCTTTGGATAATCTGAGGGGAATTATTTGGTCTCCTAAAATTACCCTTGTTGTCAGTATTTTGGGCATTCTTATAGCCTTGTTTCCCCTCACACTTCAATTTCTCCATCTCCACAGAAAGTGATTTTACCATCTTTGTTAACTTATCAACTTGAGGGTAGAAAGCAGAGGAACCAGAGGTCAAAGCTTCAGTCCCACCTTTTCTTCTGTCTCTATCAGCCTTACTCCTAAGCTTATCAACTGCTAATATATTGAATTCTACTTCAAGGTATGCATCTTGCATATGATCCAAGGAGGTATCTCTTCTTTCTTTCAACATGAGGCAAAACTCAAGGTCAAAATCACTAGCATAAGAAATCTTGGCAGAGGTTTATGTAGGCTTAATATCAGTGGGAATATTATTGTACATCTTATTAAATCTCTTCAAGAAGTCTGAAAAAAATTCCCCTTCTTCTCTCTTAAGTGACCCAAACTCTGTATCATAATAAAGGAAATCTTTTTTATCCCCCCAGTGTCTTAAAAATGCATCATCTAGGGATTTAATCCCATTAATAGATACAGAGTCGAACCCTTGAACCATTTCCTAGCCTCGCCATCAAGTCTATGTACAAAAACTCTCAACCAGACATCTTCATTTTCAATATTAAGATTATCTACATAAATGTAAAAGGTTGAAATATATTCTTCTACAGTTATGTCTTCCTCTCCCATAAACTTGGGCATGTACTTGAGGTAATCTCTAACCGGGAGGGGATTCATAGGGTGAGGTAAAACAAGAGGGGCATACCTAGTAGCCACTATGGAATCCATTCTATTTCTAGGAATATTAGCACCTGCCATTGGAATGTGAACTCTAGGAGAACCATGGGGAGAGGGATTTTTGATAGGTGAGACTAGAACTGTGCTTCTAGGGTAGAAGGTAAATGGTTGAGTGTTGGAGGAGAATAATATGGGGCTCAAAGGAAAAGAAGTTTCCCCTTCTTTAGATACAACAATTATGAAAAGAGGAGGAATAGGGAGACCCAAAGTGGGAAAATATTCTAAGCTTCTGGGTCTAAACCACTTTACAATATCAGGGGAAATAAGGGTGTCAAATCTTTCTTCTAAATGAGGCCTAGAAGGAGAGAATTCATCAGGGAAACTCCCAATATTTAAACTTCTTGAAACTCCAACAGATGGTATAACAAGAGAATTAGATGCAGCTACTGGAGTTTTTAAAGGAGAATCATGTAAATTACCAGAATCACCTGATATAGCAGTTGAAATCCCTTATTGAGGGGTATTTCCCTTTATGATAATATTTTCTACATTAGCTTCAGGTGTATCTAGAGGAAAATGTGGAGTAGACCTCGTGTGTCTACCTTTAGGATCCACAACTGAAACAATGGAGTCGTTAGGTGCCAGCTGCAATCTTCAAGGTATTGATTTCTGATGCACCTTTAGAATCAACATATCTTTGTCGTTCTATCCCAGGAAATGATGCCATGAATGTTAGTAGTGAGAGTCACCCTCAGACTATGAGAGGATAAGCCCAATACCCATCATAATGTTTGGTGGATGTTGGTTTTATGAGTGGAGGTCAAATGGAAAAAACTCAGTAAAAGAATGATTTTAATACAGAAACTGGGCAAGAAATGCATAGGGAAGTGAGGGCCTCATTAACTTCAGTCAGTGATTTGAGTTTAAGTATGAGCGGAAGGAATAATTAGTGAGAGGGGTGAATAAGAATGCTATGGGCATCTGACCTTCAAGTAGCTTGGTGAAGAAAAACTTAGGCTCAAGAGCACTCTTGAACTCAAGTTTCGGACATTGAAATAAGTCAAAACAACATAATAATCAAACCTACATTATCAAGCAACCACAACAGCTTGATTGGGTCCTCCATGCCCGATTCTTTCAAGATATGGGGAAATAAGGTAACAAGGAAGCTGACTAAAACTAGTCACAACAATATTGTAATCAAACTTACATTACAATAGAACTACAACCCTCGACCGGATCCTCCATGCTCGAGTGTTTTAGTATAGGTTTTACAAAGAGATGAGAGAAGTTTACTTCTATTAATGTGAAAGTCTGAAATTTGATACATAACCAAAGAACAGTTCTGGTATCAAAATATTACAAAATAGGGAGCTCTGCTCAACCATTTTACCACCTTAACAAAATATTGAACTGATCTATTTATAATCAGATCAATTCATGACTAGCATGAGTGTGAATGGGTCATTGCATTCAAGGCCTTTCATCTGCGCCCTCTTCTTTCAGACCGTGCGTGTATCTTCCTGTCAAATGCAAACTTAGCTCGACATGGGTTTGTAGGAAAAACCATCCATAGGGGTACCTAGAGCTGATAGTTCTATCTCCACGACTAGATCCTTCCATGCCTTCTATTTATGGAGTGATCCGAGGTTTCTACCACCACTTCATTTTCATTAACTTCTTTTTCTTGGGATTGCAATGAGGATTAATGTCTAGGCAGCTACCATGCACTGCTCTTGGATTGGAAGTTTTATAATCACGTGATTGTGGGGTCATCGAAAGAGGTTTGGACGCAGACTTTTTTGGACCTGCAATGCACCACTAACTGCCACGTAGCTCTTATGCTATACCACAATTTCGATTGCGGGACCGCTCAATAATTTTATCTTTCGGGCATGTTGTGTCCCCGCAATGGATTGTGGTCGTTGATCTGGCCCCGGTCTGTGATCTGGGTGCCTCTTATAACTTAGCGTTCCCACTAAAGTTTATTTTCTTGCCAACTCTATGATCCTCCTAACCCCACTTAGGGATGGCACTAATTTTGGCACTAAACGAGAACACCTCTTGTAGGATGATCTGACATGGAGGCCTGACATCACTATGCTGATGTGTCACGGATGGAGGGGTGACATGTGTCACTCAAAAATAGGCTGAAGACACATCCTAGAATTCTTGGAAAGGGTTCCATGTGTCAGCGCCAGATGGATGCCACGTGCTTTGTATTTCTGAGCCCGAGAGGGGTCTGCATGTACAGTTGGCATAAATATGGGCCCGTAATGACGTGGCAACATGAAATGAATGATGAAGCTCTTAATTGAATGATGACCATTGATTCATATGGACACGCAACAATGATCTATGGACTTTGGGAAAAATCATTCCGGATGAAACTGAGAGTAGAAATCTTGAAACTCCTGAAACCCAGATTCCCGAAGTAAACTAGCACTGTTAGATTTGGATGGGGATGTGGAAACTGATCGAGATGCTGAAACTCCTAAAGCTCATATTCCTAAATTAAATATTGACCATTCAATGGAGAAGGATGTGTGGTACTTGATCTGCAACTCCAAGGCTTCTACCTAGCCACTAATCCTAACGCAAATTGGGCATGCCGAATACACACGAGCCATTGATATGAACGTAATATACGATATGGGAAAGATCCACTTTGATGTCACACACCTCTCTTGGATGGACCATGCTTCCTGCTGCAAAGATCAATGAATCGTGATTACTTTTCAATGCATAAATCCCACAATCCTACGAAGTAAATCTCCCGAAGTGTGAGATCCGTTGACATATGTTCTCAGCCTTCAATGGCTCAGATTTACTTCGGGGCTTCGACTCTTCTTTCTAGTCACTAATCCTCACGCTACTTTTAAATATCGAAAGACTGAGAGTCATTGATCTGAAATGATCCTGGGATCTCCGCCATTGAAAACTAAACTTGCCTTCTTTCTTGATTCGAGTCCATAATGGACTGCTTTGAGTGTTGCACTTTGTGCCTATGGTTGTTTCCTGTGTAAAACAATATTTGGATGGCTTGTTGCAGGCTTGGGAAAAAAGAATGACCAGTGATTAAAACAAAAGACAATGAGTTTTCATCCTTAGAGAAAAATAGAAAAGCTTCGGCCAAGACCTATTCAGGTGAGACATCAAGGGAAACCAGGTTGCTCAAATAGGAGGGAAAAAATGACTTTACCAGTCGAAGGGAAAACATTTAGGACCTAGCCTACAAAAGAGAGACAGAGATGTGGAAAGGATATAGACTCAGGTAGTATCAACACTCACCTATGACCCTTGACTACTTCATGCGATAACATTAGGTCCACAGAGGATGGCATGCTCCCTGTGAGATGTCAAGTACATGCAGTTTCAGTGCCTTAGCTTTGGGTTATGGAGTCTCTTATTCAAAATATAAATAAAAAGGAAGCGGTAATTAAAATGGTGGAATGCCAATCATGGCTCAGAAAAAATACTTTTTCAGGAAGTGCCCATTGACAGGGCCACCCAAAACTTTAGAATCCTCCAAGTTCTGGAACTTATAAGTGTTATTTGAAAATACCTCAAAAATATTGAAGGGGCCAATCCATAAGGCTTCAAATTTACCATGTTTTCCTTTTTCTTGCTTTGGGGCATCCCACTTGAGCACCAGATCCCCCAGCTGAAAATCTCCCTTGCTTGAACTCTTGTCAAAGACTCGTTTTATTTTCTGTTGATGATCCTATGCTTTATCAAGCAACTGCTCCCTGGTTTGTTGTACTTCTACCAGCTGCAATACCCTCCTGACCATATCATAAGGCTCTTCTTGGTAGTCTTGGAGGAACTTTTTCATAGGAAAGGTGAGTTGAGTAGGACATATAGCGTCAACCCCATACACAAGCTAAAAAGGGGAAATGTCGAGTGACCTTTTGGTTGTAACTCTGTCAATCCATAATGCAAATTTCATCTTTGAATCCTAGGCTTTCTTGTTTTCTTCCAACAACTTTTTGATGATATTTATGAGGATTTTGTTAGAGGACTCTTCTAAACCATTTCCCTAAGGGTATTAGGTAGTAGAATGGACTAGTGTAATCCTGTAATGCTCACATAACTTGATTAATGGTTTAGCTCTGAAAAACGCAACATTTTCTGTAACAATCATGCTTGGGCAACTGAATCTGGACATGATATCTTCAAGGAAGCTTATGATTACCTTGTGGGAGGCACTCCTTGTAGGGATGGATTCTATCCATTTGGTAAAATAATCAGTGGCAGTCAAAATCCACCTGTGTTGGCCACTTGAGGCTGGGTGGATCTCTCCAATGAAGTCAATACCCCATTGCTGAAAAGGTCCATAAACCATTACATGTTTCAAAGGAAAATATTTGAGTTGTTTATTTCCAGCAAACCTTTGATACTTGGAACAAGCTCTAATCTTTTCACAAACATCAGTAAAAAGGTTGGGCCAGAAATACCCCACTCTGAAGATTTTATAAGTTGTGGTCCTCCAACAATTATTCCTTCCACATGAGATTTCATGAAAATAAGTCATAGCTCTTTGGGCCTCCTATGGATACAACCATCTCAGTAGAAATCCTAGAGGATCCTTCCAATATAAAACCCGATCAATGAGACAATATTTGATTGCTTTGAGTTTCAAATCTCTCACCTTGTTTTTGTCCAAACCATCAAAAAGCCTCAACTTCTGTAGAAAATATATGATGTCTTTATACCAGGTGTGTTCTTCTAAGTTGAGGTCAACATGAGAGTCTTTATAAACCATCTCAGTTTTCTGATTTTCTGAGTGTGTGTTCATGAAATTAACCCCCAACGCCTTGCAATTTGATTCAACCAGCAACCTGGCCAAATCTTGTCCTTTCACCAACTTGGTGGGTTTTATTTCCACGTCAAACTCTAGAATTTTGGTGATCCATTTGCTTCTCTTCCCATCTATATTAGATTGAATCAGTATCTCCTTTACTTAGGCTGAGGGGACATATGGAATAATCTTTGAATCCAGGACATATATTCTGAAATCCTTGAGGGATTTGACCAAACCATATGCCTGCTTCTCCATTATATCATATCTCATCTCTGCATCCCTTGATGCTCTGCTGAAAAAGGAAATAGGCTACTCTAACCCCTCTATATTTATATGTAGAAAAACAATATCCAATGTATCAGATGAGGAAAAAAAAAATATTAGAAATTCCTTATAATAGTTAGGGATAATGAGCAGAGGTGGTTCAGTCAAAGCCCCCTTGATTTTTTCGAAATAATTTCTAGACTCAGCAGTCCATTTCACTTTGTTCCCCTTTCTAAGCATGGTTGTAATGTGTTTAGCCAACTCAACAAAATTAGAAATGAACCTCCTCAAAAAGTTGTTTTACCCAAGAAAGACTAAACCTCTTTCTTAGATCTAGGAAAGGATAAGGCTTGGATGGAATCTACTTTGCTTGGATCAATTCTCACCCCTTCAGCTGACACAATATGCCCCAGTAATTTTCCCTCTTTCATAGAAAATAAATATTTCTTAGGATTGAGGGAGAGACCAAACCTTCTGCACTTCAAGAATACTTTCTTTAGGTGACGACAATTATCTTTATTGGACCTTGAGAATACTGTAATTTCATCCAGATAGATGACTACAAACATGTCTTTTTCCCCAATGAAGGCAATGTCCATGGCTCGCTGGAAGGTTTATGTTGCATTCATCAATCCAAAGGGAATTTTAACATACATGAATGTTCCCCAAGGAGTAGTGAAAGTTGTCTTCTCTCTATCATTAGGCAGGAAAAAGATCTTATTGTAGCGAAAGAATCCATCAATCATAGACATTCTAGATGAACCAGTCACTCTCTATAAAATGTGCTCCATCTTTGGCAAGGGATAATTGTCCTTTTTGGAGCTCTTGTTCAAATTCCTGAAGTCTACACATAATCTGATTTCTCCATTCAAATTCTTGAAGTCTACACAAATAAAGTAGGTGTACATAACTTTAGATACCCTGTAAAAAAAAACCCTTTTTATATTTATGTAAATATTATGGATAAGATCGCCCATTGTTGCCTCATTGATGGCGATTTGGGCCCAAGTGTGATGTCGAAGATTATTATGGAAGAGCTAGGCTTGTCTTGTACAAATGAAAATGCCAGGAGCATGCTCTCTTATAATAGTCTACAACAAAAAACCATAGGTGAGATTAAAGATGTGACCTTAGTTTTGTGTGTACACCCTAAAATAAGGACAACCCTTAGCATTCAGGTAATTGACACACCAGTAACAAATTACTCAATCATCTTGGGAAGAGACTAGCAAGCTTTGATGGGTGGATACCTCTCACTCGACATGACACACTTATCCACTCCTTGGAATGGAAAAAACATTATAGTCATTAGAGAGGGTAGGATTTCACCTTACATAGAAAGTGTTCCACAACCTAATGTGAACTATATCAAAGAGGACCTAGGGGTGTATTCCATTTTTGTTGAGGAAGATAATGTCCCCTTGGAACATATTGATTTAGATGATGGTATGTGGCACATGCACTTCGATGGTTCATGCTCTAGTGAAGGTAACAAAGCTGGCATAATCTTATATTGTACTGTTGGGAAGATTCATAATTTTTCTTACAGGTTGGAGTTTGCTTGCACAAACAATGTCACTGAATTCAAAGCGTTACTATTAGGCATTGAAAACGCCTATAATCTTGGTTGTGGTCACCTTTCAGTTTTGGAGATTTTGAGATTGTTGTGAACCTTGTACATAATAAATACTCTCTTAGAAACAAGTTGATGAAAGCATATACCCAAAATGTTTGGGCACTTATCTCAAACCTATTATATTTCAACATCACTCATGTTAAGAGGGAATTGAACTCAATGGCTTATCGGTTAGTTGTTTTTGCAGCCTCTCCTAATCGACAACTTTTTCCACATAGACCTGATTGTACTTTTCAATCTCTATATCATCCACATATCCCTAACAATATAAAATCTTGGCAGGTCTTCCCTAGCGATGAGAGCATATGTGATTTCATTCAAAATGAACCCTATAAGCCCAAGGAAATCCTATCCATAGAATATAACAATATTCCTAAAGGCTTGACTCCTCTAGAGAGTTGGTTTTCATTGAGTGATGTAGGCAATAAAGAGAAACATAAAGAAGTGGAGTTTAAAAGGAAGGTGGGTGAAACCATCTCCTTGAACATTGGGACACCCGAGTCTCCAAAGAATGTTAAAATAGGTGCCCAATGTTCTGATGAAGAGAAAATGAAGTTTGTTGAGCTACTTAGTGAATTTCAAGATGTTTTTGCTTGGTCTTATAAGGATATTTGTGGTTTTGATCCTGGTCTTATACAACATGCCATTCCCATCAAGGGAAGGCATAAAACCAGTTAGGCAAAAAAAAAATACCTACCAACCCTGCACTGGAAGAAACTATTCTAAAGGAGTTGGAAAAACTCTTGAACATTGAAATCATCTTTCTGGTCAAGTATTCTGAATGGGTTTCCAATTTGGTCCCCGTTCGGAAAACAACCAATCAAATCAGATTATGCATTTATTTTCGTGCATTAAATCAGGCTAGTATAAAAGATCACTTTTCTCTCCCTAACATAGAAATGATTTTGCAACAAGTTGCAGGGTCACAAATGATGTCCTTACTTGACGGTTTTTCTGTTATAATAAAATCAAGGTAAAAAGGGTAGATAAATATAAAACCACCTTTATTACTCATTGGGGTACCTTTTCTTATGAGCATATGCCTTTTGGATTAGCTAATGCAAGTGCCACTTTTCAAAGACCTATGCAAACAGATTTTGACGAGTTGATTGGTAAGATCATTCAGATCTATCTTGATGACTTAACAGTGTAATCTAAAATCCGATCAAATCATTTTGGTCATCTGAAAAGAGTTCTCATGCGATGTAGGAAATTTGGCATCTCTCTAAATCCTTCTAAGTCCATTTGTGGCATTACCGAGGGAAATATCCTTTGAAACATTCGTTACAACCTATCATTACAACCTGTCCTCCCAAACTTTCCCTTTTCAAAGTGGGGATTGGATTTTATCGGTCCTATTAATCCTCCATCTTCAGCAGGAATTTTTTTTATTTTGACAACCACATACTATTTTACAAAATGGGCTAAAGTTGTCCCACTTAAGAATTCAACGAACGAACAAGTAATTTCTTTCCTTGAAAATAACATATTTTCCAGATTTGGTCTTCCATTGGAAATTATCACAGACAATGGCCTTGCTTTCATTTCCGCTAAGATGACCCAATTTTTAGCTAAGTTGGGGGTTAAAATTTTCACCTCATCATCTTATTATCCCCAAGGGAATGGGCAAGCTAAGTCTACCAACAAAATCTGGTGAGAATCGTCAAAAGGATCATCGAAGATAAGCCTCATCAATGGAACACTCTCCTCACTTATGCCCTTTGGGAAGATCGAACTACCACCAAGGTAAGCACTGGTTGCACTCCTTTCCAGCTTATGTATGGTCAAGAAGCCATCCTTCCTACTAATATGGAACTCTCTTCCTTAAGGATGATGTTATAGATCAAATAATTAAATTATTTTGACGTTTCACAAACGATAAATTCACTCCTAGCTTTAGAGGAGCAAAGGTTGTTTGCCTTGTATAATATAAAGAAGAGACAACAGACTGTTAAGAAGTATTTCAATAAGAGTGTCAAAAATGTCAAATTTAAATTCAATGAGAAGGTATTGTTGTGGGATTCAACACACGATGATAGGGGAAGACATTCAAAGTTTCAAAAACTATGGCTGGGTCCTTTCAAAATCGCTTTTTTCATGGGTACTAACTCTTACATCCTAAAATATTTACAGGAGCAATTATTCTCCTACAACTGTAATAGTTCTCACTTGAAACATTATGTGGAACCAACTTGAAAAGTTTTAACGTTGTTTGGATATTCTGTATATTAGTAGTCTAGCTCTGCTTTCATTTTTTCCACGTTTTTTTCATTTCTTCTTTACAATAGTTTGATTTCTTCTTTCTTCTTTTAACAATTTCCTACTTCTTTTACATTTCTGTTGTTTTAAATTGTGCAATTTTAATTTTTTTATGATTTTTATTGCTTTTTCATCTTTTAATTGTTTTTGGTCAAGAATAAGATGTTGGATCAGTTATGCCACAATGACACTCCTGCAAGATATTGTTAGTCAATAAAAAACAATCTTACACAGTTGTTATGATGTTCCCCCTGAAAGCACTTGAATTTTTTATCTGCTTTCATTGTTGTCTTATAAAGAAATTGGTTATATCCTGCTTTTGCTTTCCAATTCTTCATCCATTTGAGAATTTAAAAGAGAAAGTCCATAAAATTTTCTCCTTGAAGTAAAGAGCAGGTTCCGGTTGAATGATTATGCATACAGGGATAAACCCCCTCATACTTCACATTTTTCATGAGTTATTCCCAAATTCCCGGTCATTTTTCCATTGGATCCGCTCACTTCCCCCTGTTGCATAATCTTCCTAGTTATATATTCTTGACTTGCTATTCTTGGTCTGCGAAACCATCTGTTCTAAGTTCTAAATCCGTTGAAAACAAATTTTCTTGTGGATTCAACAATTTGTTGACGATAAAAATCGCAACGAGGATTTCACCTGCAAAGTGTTGCTAAAGCCTATTATTTATAAGCTAATGATATATAATACTAATAGGAGGGACCCCCTTGTAGATTGGAGGATCAGGTTCTTATTTGATATTTATTTTTTTGTTCGACACTGCTTACAGGGTTCTACATGATTGATGATGAAATATTGGTTTTATTTGCGAGATAATGACAGATGGATAATGCATGCTATGTGTGGGTTTCGTTACTCTAAACTCTAAAATCCATGTCATGATGTCTTATATCAAATGTTATTACAATGCTATTGGTTCCATGATTTATTACATGTTACACCTGCACAAGACACATGTTAGTCATAACAAAAGATAAGAGAAATATGGAATAAATATAAGAAAGGAAACTATGCTATACCATGCTACACTATATGCATTTGAAATTTAAAAGGGTTGATGTTAGTCCTAACTAGAAATGTTAGTGGCTATATGATGTTTTTGATTTATATGAAGGCACATTTCATATACATGATGGTATGTTGGGCAATGGTTAATGTGATATCGGGTGGTGCATTTGGAAAACAATGGATGTTAGTTTTGATGCAATGGATTAATGGAATGGGTTAATGTTAGCTAGCTGGTGTGTACTACATAATTGAATGAGGAGAGGATGGAAGCAACGTGCATTTACTGCACGTCCCTCCATACTTCCCCCACTGACCGTCACCCTAGCTTGGATATTGTTCAATTGTTTTTCGCCGTGGTTAAGCTCTGATATTTAGGTGAGGAAGGAACTGCTCGACCAAGCTCACATTTTTAAGGCTATTTCGTTACAGGTATGTTTTTTTCGCCATCCATGAACTCTCTCTATTTATGAAATAGGTGTTGGCACAGTGATGTATTGGTATGTGATTTTCTTAAGGTTGGAAACAGTGTAAACTCATGGTGATTCTATGGAATAGTTGTTGTGTGTTATTCGTTGCAAATGGGAAATTTGATGGTTGAAGTCATGATTTCATTGATTATTCCGTGTGGTGGAATCCATGAAGGCTCTCTATTGTCTTTATGGGTTTTTTTTTTAGGGTTTCATTCCATCTGGACTTGTTGGTCATCTCCTCATAGTTTTTTAACCATACCCAACCGTATTTGGTGTTATGGGGTTGCTATGTTTGATTTTGAAACACCTTGGGTCACTGCATATCGTTCACCACCTGGTCGTGGGATCATTTTATGTTATTGGTATTTTCATAGTTGGTTATGATCGTTATTACCCAAGAGGGTTTCTTTAGGGTTGGTTTTTATTACTCAATATCTGCATTTATATCATCATTATTTGGTTTTTTGGGGAAAACCATGAGGGTTATTCCCTACATGTTCTTGGTGTTATTACTAGCCAACAAGAAGCCTCTGCTCCTCTGTTCATTATCACCCTGTCTTGCAAGCTAATGGTTATGTATCTTGTTTTTCCACTGTGATGTCTCAAAGTTTTCTCACCTGTTGTTGGTATGGTCAACTCCAGTCCCCTTGTGTTGGTTCCACCGAGTGAACCATTGATTATTCAGAGCCCAATTTTGATAAATAAACTAGTTACACCCAGTCGGGTATTTTGTGATTGTTATGAGTTGGTGAAATATCTGTTGTCATAGGGGAAGATCCAGGGTTAAACTCTTTGACAGAGAACCAAAAAAACCCTAACTACCAGCCCTTTCGGCAACACCTGCGAAGCAGGCGAAGTCTCACCTGAGGTAGAGGTAAGGGGGTTACAGGACTTAGGTGTATGTAACTAAGCTGGGACATGGATCTATGATTATAAAACTTCTACAAAGTACTTAGGAATAATATGCATCAACCCATTATTCTTATTCGCATCGCAGATAAAACCCTAAGTACAAATCGACACAGTAACAATGACATCATACACATCACACTTAGCATCATAAGTTAGATCTAGCACATTCAATATAAATAAAGCACTAAGCATTCATAGATCTATCTAACATACATAATAAAAAAAGTACTAAGATGATAAATGGAAACATAACATAGCACAAAGAAAACCATCAACACAAGATATACGTGGTTCACCCCAGTGTGGGGCTATGCCCACCAACTTCTTCTTCTTCTATATTAGTCTTCAAGATTTTACATTCATCTACTCCTATGCACTGAGCCACAGAGCCCAACTTCGTAGAGGACAGGAGATCTGTGCACTGAGCACCAGATCCCCCTTCCAAAAATTAGGTCAAGGCATAGAGCCAACTCCTCTAACAAGCACAGAGCCTTACATACATATTATGTCGCACAAAGCACTCAAAAATACTTTCACTTAGCCTTGCAAGATATTGACTCCTTTCTACATTACATTCTTACTTATTTATACTTTTACACTTTCTTACAAAAAGGCCTAATCATGGGTAACCCCATGGGCCGACATCCCATAACCCATTACAAAAAACCTAATGAACCCCTTGCTGGGTCCACATAGCCCACAAAACAAGTGAGATCTACAATCTCAGCTCTGCGTGGGTGCTCCATCTTCAACTAGCCTATCGAAGTCCAAAAAGTGGTCCTAATCTGACCAAGGTTTCCTCAAAACTTGGTCGAGGACCAACAGGCCCCCACTACTCACCTGTGACTCGTCTTGAGTCACTCTGGTATGGGAAATGTTGCTTCAAAGGCCTTGTGCTTCACTCAAGCTACCTCGACTTGCTGCTTCACCTGAGCCTCCTACTCAGTGATCTCTTGGATCATATTCTCTGTAACAAGCCCTTCCAGGTGCTTTTCCATTGTTGCAACCACTTGGTCTAACTGTGAGCCTTGTCCTTCAATCTCTTCAAACACTTTGCATGCATCATCCTGCACTGGTTGCATCTTCTGTGTGACTTCCATTACGCTACCCTAGATGGAAATAATCTGTTGTTGGACTGCATGTTGATCCTATGATCTCTTCATTCTATCGACTGTAGTGAGTAACTTCATCTGCACATGCATAGAAAATTCCTGCTGCTGCACCTCCTATAGTTGTGCTTCCAATTTCCTCATCTTTGGATCTTCTGCGAGGTGTTCATAAGTCTATGCACTTCGATCACTCAATTTTTTTCACTCTGAAGCAAGGGATCTGATCCTTCCTACTACGTTCTTGGTGGCTTCTTCTCTCTGGTCACACACTTCTTGATGATTTTTTGGCACTGCTTGGACTTCTAGCTCTGTTATCCTCGCTTGAAGCAGTTGGATGGTCTCAGTGAGCTTTGCCACTTGAACCTTGACTGATTCATGTTCCTCATGTGACAAGCCTGGCATAGAGCGAGTGTTTTATTCACAGCATCTTTGACCACATTATGATCTACGAGAAGCTAGTCCTTTTCTCTCTTTATATTCACTTTGTCCTCCTCGATCATTGCTCAAAACTCATCTTTCTCATTTTCATAAGCGGTTACATAGTACCACGCAACTTGTAGTTTCTCTAAGACTTCCTCTTTCTCTTGCTTCAAGGCTTCTATAGCCTTCTCCTTTTCTTCCTAGACTTTCTGAAGTCGAGACTCTATCGCATCTGCTAATATTCCTAATTGGGTAGGCTCATCCCCCAATTTTTTGGTCTCTAATGAGGAAGGCGCAATAGGCACTGCGCGGACAAATCGAATAGCCTATTTCATTTCCTTCAGTTCCTTCTTAATTCTCTCATACATCTCCTCCTACTTTGCTCCATATCTCTGCAAGAGATATTTGAATGCATTTCCATCACTTTGTGGACCAATCTGATGTCATCCTCTGTGAGGGTGGCCTCCATCTGGGGCTTACTGCCACAAGTATTCTTTCTTGATGAAGGTTTCTGCAGAGAAACCTTCCTCTTCTTCGATGTTTCTGTCTCAGTAGGGGGATCCTTCGGTAGTCTAGCTTCACCTTCTCCTTGTTTTTGTCCTTCATCCCCTCCTCCTTTTCCATTTACTTCATATTCTCCTCCTGTCCAGCCAGATCCATCTTCTTCCGAGGCATTTTCCTCCTCATCAGTTTCTATATTTTGGACTTCTTCCTTTTTCTTCTTCTTCTTCGCACTGGTTTGTCCGACGTGCTCAACCCAAGTGACCAAGGGGCTTCCTATGATATCAACATTGAAGATTTTTTCATCTGCAATAGATACGAGGAACTCCTTCGACCATTCCTTGGTGATATTCTCCATGTCTTTGCCAGTCATCTTATAATAAGACTGTAACCCTTCCTTACTCTCATCCCTACGAGCAATGATATAGATGAAATGTTGATCTACGTGAAACTTAGCAATCGGTCTGTACTAGTGCAAGATGTGCAGTTTCATGTGTGGAAATGACTCTATGGAAACCTTCAGTTGCTAATAGTACACATAAAACACTGCGCTTGGCTGACATTTCTTCGACATGTCGTTCATATACCATAGTGTGGAAAATCTAGCTACCAATGGCTCCAATGGTTCAATTTCTGGAAAGGTTTCTCCCTTAGGCATTTGCCAAGTGACAAATGCAATTAGCATGAGTAACCAACTGAAGTGGAACACATATCCTTGATCCTGCACTTCGCAGAATTCTTTCTCAAGCTTGTTGATGAGGTAACTCACCCAATTCATCTGCATTCCCTCCATGGATTTTCATGCAAGGTACACCATGAACCCGATGACCTTTGTAAGGCAGTTCTTTCTAACGATCTTGCCAACTATGAGTTGGAAAGTGAGGTGCACTATGCCATCCTGAATAAAAGCTACCTTGTAGCCTCACTTTCCTTTTTCAACTTCTCCATATGCCTCCTTTATGCAATGTGCCAGGGAGAGGTCTGAGGCCTTCCCTAGGTAAAACTATTGAGGATCGGGTTCCTACATGCTCAATCATGTAATCAGGTGGATCAACGCCAGATCCATAGTACTCTGTCGATCGAGAAATAGGTATCCACGATGGTAGCACGACAAGAGGATTTTAACGTAAGCGTTAACCTCCTGGTGTCTACCAAAATGGGTAATATTCATTACATTCAGTATAGTGGACTGTGCCATCTACTTAATCCATGGATGGGGTACTATGCGAGGCTTCTTCCCAGTTTTCTTCGTCAGGTATCTGTGGGGCACGAGCATGGCATAGTTCCTTCTATCTCCAAGGTTAAAGTCGTTGTTCTTTAGTGATGGGATCTGTCCCAACTGGCTTCCAACTACACGTATTCCTTTTGAGATGTACGTGGTGATCAAAGTGTACCCAAATTCCCATGGGATGCTATCATAGTTAACCGTGCCAGCCAAAGGTGGGATATAATTTGGTAATATCGATGGGATATGCTTTGCATTAGCCATATAGTTATGATTCTTCCATCACTTCTCAGTCGTGGGGTTAGCATGGCTAGAGCATTGTGCAGTCGAGGGGGAATCCTGTAGTCCCCTAGTCGACAATTCCTGAAGACCTTCTGTTGGTGATGGAAGTCACTCCTGGACTGTTAGCAGGAGCAGAGCCCGACGCCCATCAGTTTAATGTCACGATTTATTTTTTAAGAGGTGATGAAATGGAGGAAAACTCGAGGAGATATCACTCTAACTCAGAGACTAAGTCTGGTACATATGGTGACAAAGGAGGTCTTGATCCAACTTCAGCCAGTGGGTTGATAAAAGGGGGAGCAGGTGGAAGACTTAGTGAGAAAAAGGAACAAACAACCTTGGGCAACAGGCTTACGGCTATTTGCAGAAGAAAGACACTGAGCAAGGTCCTCTTGGGTTCAGGGTCTCAAGAAGCTGAGGAGGACTTGACTGGATCCTCCAATTCCAAGTCACTCAGCGATAAGCAAACCACGAGAACTGGTCAGAAATATCATAACTGCTACAGTGATCCTACCAACATCATCCTATAACAGATATAGCTCGACTGGATCCTCCAATTCCGAGCGATTCTAACACAGTGGAATAAAGACGTAAAGGAGACTGGAATTCATCAGGCAAGAAGTCTCAAGAGTGCATACATAACCAGAGTATCAGTGCTTCATTAAAGATTTACAATCGGGAGCTAAGCTCAACCATCGATAGATACAAAAATGGCAAAAATGCCTACATATACTCAAAACAACAACAACAGCGGAACCAAGAAATGCATTGAAAGCTTTGCGTCTGCATGTCTTCTGAAAATACGGGGCTATAATCTCTGAATGGTCGTGCAACTTATGGCAGACGCGATCGATCTTCTGACAGTTTATTCGGCGAATCGACGTGCCTTTAATCCAATGCAGGACTTTCCCATTATGGCGGAGACGATGTCTAACCACCACCAACCGCTTCAATAACTGCTTCTTGGGATTGAGAATGGTCCGGCCCACTCAGCACTTCGGGATATGGAAGACCCCTCACGTTGCCACCTAGAATAACTGAATATCTTGAGGGGTAGGCATGGAAGGCCAACACGGAGAATGAGGCGAATGATAGGAGTGATGGTGTCAGATTATAAGGTCGCGAAGGGAATGGCGTGGTGCGGGAAGAGTGACAAAGGAGGGCACATGGTGGAATAAAACAGGCGGAAGAGGAGGAAGATGAGGGATAGTGGACTCGCTCTTTGGCAAGAGGCTGACGTGGAAAAGGTGCGGGACACGCGGCAGGTGGTGGGTGGATAGTGAGACGGAGGATGGGCCACCTGGGCGAAGATGGGGAGGCGGATGGATGACACACGGCAGCAAGGGAGAGGTGGAAAGGAGGGTGTCACGATGGGAGAAGGGCCCACACGGGGTTAAAGACAGGGCAACTGAGAAAGTCGGGGCCGCGCTTGAGCCGTTGATCCGGGCTCCTCGATCATAGCCGTTGAAAAGCTGCATCCCCGATTCCGGACCCCCCCCTCCGCTTAAAGGTAGAAAGGCGGGGGGGGGTCTGGAATGGTCTTCATCGCCGTTGATCCAGGCGCACTCATCTAGACCATTGGAGAGGTGCGCCCCCGATTCCGGACCCCCCCCCTGCTTAAAGGTCGGAAAGCAAGGGGGGTCCGGAATCCAATATGTGCCGTCGATCTGGGCGCGTGAATCTAGACCGCCCGTACTTGCTTGCCGCTTACCACGGGCGCATTGTCGCCCGAAACTTTGGACAAGTGGGTTTTTTACCCCTTCTTTTGCATTCTACCCCCTTATACAAGAAATATCACTAACATTTGGCTCCATGGGGCATAGAGTCATCCCTGTGATGCTCTAAGAACTCTTTTGCAGACTTAGTGCCTTTGCTGTTGGGTTATGGAGTCTTTTATTAGTCCGAAAAATAGATTGTAGAAACAATAATGTACAAAAATAAAACAAAACAAAAAGAGTCGACTGCGGCTCACAGAAAACATTTTTTCAAGAAATGCCCATTGACTGGGCTGCAAAAAACTTCGTTGCCTTCCAGATCCTGCAACCTGTAAGTGTTGTTTGAGAATACTTCAAGGATCTTGAAAGGTCTGGTCCAGAGGGCATCAAATTTACTGTGTTTGCCCTTTTCCTGCCTAGGTGCATCCCATTTGAGCACTAGATCACCCTGCTCAAATTCCTTCTTCTTGTTCTTCCTGTCAAAAGCCTGCTTGATTTTCTGCTGACGATTGTAGGCTCTGTCCATGACCTGTTCTCTGATCTGCTGCACTTCCACCATCTGATGAATCCTTCTGAATATGTGATTAGGTTCTCCTTCAAGGACCTGGAGGAAATTTTCTACAGGTAAGGCAAGCTGAGTGGGGAAAACGGCTTATATCCCATAAACTAGCTGGAAAGGTGAGAGACCCAGGGACTTCTTGGTTGTCACCCGATCGGCCCAGAGAGCAAACTTGAGCTTTGAGTCCCAGGCCTTCTGATTTTACTCCAGTATCTTTTTGATAAGCTTGATCAAGCTCTTATTGGAGGACTCTTCCAGTCCATTTCCCTGAGGATAGTATGGACTTGAGTGGACCAGCGAAATCCTGAATTGTTCACAAAATTTGATCAGAGGCTCAGACCTGAAGGGGGAGGCATTGTCAGTGACAATTCTGCTTGGGCAACCAAATCTGGCTATGATGTCTTCCAAGAAGCTGATTATTACTTTGTGAGATGTGCTTCTAGTGGGGACATCCTCTATCCATTTGGTGAAATAATCAGTCGCAGTGAGGATCCATCTGTGCTGGCCACTTGAGGGAGGATGAATTTCTCCGATGAAATCCAATCCCCACTGCTGAAAGGGTGCAGAAACTACTACAGGTTTTAATGGTAAAGATTTGAGTTGTTGTTTACCTAAGAATTTCTGGCATTTGATGCAAGCCCTAACTTCCCTGCAGACATCAGTAAACAAAGTAGGCCAGTAATACCCAACCCGGAGGATTTTGTGGGATGTGGTCTTCCAAAAATGATGACCCCCGCAGAGACTACTATGAAAATCGGACATCACTTTCTGCGCTTGCAATGGGTCCAAACATCTTAATAATATCCCCAGAGGGTCTCTCCAATACAAGGCTCGATCAATGAGGCAGTATTTGACCGCTTTGAGCTTCAAAACTCTAGCCCTACTCTTTCCCAGTCCATCAAGGGGATTTAATTCCTGCAGAAAGTACAAGATGTCCCTGTACCATGGACAGGCTGCTAGTGGTATGGTGATCTGGGGATTACTGCTAGATGACTCAGCTTGCTCATTGATGCAGTTAATCTCCAGAGCTTTGTAATTGGATTCAGCCAACAACTTGGCCAAACCTTGCCCTTTATCAATTTGGTGGGCTTAATTTCTAGGTCAAATTCCAGGATCTTAGCTATCCATTTGCCCCTCTTCCCATCTATGTCAGGCTGTATAAGAATGTCCTTCATAGACATGGAAGGGACATATGCAGTGATTTTCGAGTGCAATACATAGATCCAGAAAGCTTTGAGATCTTTCACCAATGCATAGGCCTGCTTTTCCATGATCTCATATTTTAGCTCAGCATCTCTTAGTGCCTTGCTGAAGAAGGCAATTGGTTGCTCTCGCCCTTGATCATTTCTCTGCAATAGGACTGCTGCTATTGAGTCATCAGAAGAAAATGAGAAAATCAGGAAATCTTTGGAATAATCGGGACTGATCAGCACAGGTGCCTCAGTCAATGCCTTTTTTATCTGGGAAAAAGATCCCTTTGATTTAGTAGTCCACTTTATTTCATGTCCCTTCCTGAGCATGGTTGTGATATGCTTTACCAGCTCAACGAAGTTTGGGACGAATCTCCTCAAAAAATTAATCTTCCCCAAGAATGCCTGAACTTCCTTCTTGGATCGAGGAAGTGACAGGGCCTGAATTGCCTCTACCCTGCCTGGGTCAATTCTTACTCCTTCTACTGACACTATGTGACCTAACAGCTTTCCCTCCTGCATAGCAAACAATGACTTCTTGGGATTTAAGGATAGGCCATACCTCCGACATTTCAGGAAGACTCTTCTTAAGTGACAGCAGTGTTCTTTATCAGTCTTAGAGAAGACTGTGATGTCATCCAGGTATATCACCACAAACTGGTCCTTCTCCCCGATGAAGGCTATGTCTATGGCTCGCTGAAACGTTGCTCCTGCATTCATCAGTCCGAAGGGCATTTTGGCATACATGAATGTGCCCCAAGGAGTGATGAAGGCTGTTTTTTCTCTGTCCTCAGGCATGACTGATATCTGATTATATCCAAAGAAACCATCAATCATGGACATCCTAGATGCGTCAGTGACCCTCTGTAAAATATGTTCCATATTGGGCAGGGGGTAATTGTCCTTCCTTGAACTTCTGTTCAGATTCCTGAAATCGACACAGATTCTGATTTCTCCACTTTTCTTTCTCACCGGGACCAAATTTGCCACCCATTCAGAATATCTCAAGGGGACGATGATCTGGGCATCCAGCATCTTTTTTACCTCCCTTTCCATGACCGGAAGCAGCATAGGATTTATCTATCTCAACTTCTGCTTGAACGGCCTAGCCTCCTCTTTTAGTGGGATCTTGTGCTCGATGACTGATGTGTCATATGTTTTAAGGTCTTTGTACGTCCATGCAAACACATCAGCAAACTCCTTCAGCAGCTTAGTATATTCGGCTTTCTGCTCCTCGGTCAAACTTCTTGACAGCTTGACAAACTTTGGCTCCTCAGGTGTGCCGATATTGCATTCATCTGTGTCATCATCATCACCTGAAACCTTACCCCTTATTGCTACGTCATTCCCGTCGAACAATCTTTCTAACGAGATCAGTCCCCTTGGGATGTGATTGC
>ML782797.1:863308-907479 GCA_009831015.1 Picea engelmannii
CGGACCCCCCCCCCCCCTGCTTAAAGGTCGGAAAGCAAGGGGGGTCCGGAATCCAATATGTGCGTCGATCTGGGCGCGTGAATCTGGACCGCCCAGACTTGCTTGCCGCTTACCACGGGCGCATTGTTGCCCGAAACTTTGGACAAGTGGGTTTTTTACCCCTTCTTTTGCATTCTACCCCCTTATACAAGAAATATCACTAACACCTTCAGACATAGCTCTGTCAGCCATAAACTTCTTAAGAACCTCCATGATGGACTTCTCTAACTCAGTCTTCTCACCCGACATTCTCAATTTTAAACGGATAGGTCGGGGTAGGTGAACAAACATCCAGGGTAAACAAGTAGATGGTGATGTCTACGTTCTGAAATCACAGATCGACACACAATCAGTTCTCTATTAAATCAGATAATTATGGGTGGAAAAAAGTTGTCTCGACGCAGCGTCCGGTGGGTTAAATTAGCAAGTGTCATAAAAGATTCCTCCAATGGGAAGTAATACTTTCATCAATGTGAATTTGTCTGTTATGGTGTGGTCTCAACATCCAACGATGGTCTATCTGCCCATAAATGTGTTTTCTAGCCATTTTGGAGCGTCATTCCAATGGGCAGGGTGCCTCCAATGGTCATATAGCTTCACCATGGTGAAGTCCCATTTTGTGTCGTTTTGTTGTTCTGACATGGTTCAATTCCTGCAAACCTGCCTACTGCAAAGTCTTCCATTTGTTCTCTGTAATTTCCTACAGCTTTTCCAACTCATCCTTCTTCTTATTGAGCTTCCTTTCCTTCTTTCCCATGATCCGAGTTTCTCTAACTGTTTCTAGAATTCTCTTTCCATTCTTATTCTTATCTTCTCCTAGTGAAGTGACTTCGCACTGCTGATGTGCTCTCAAAGGGTTCGAAGTTAATATCTCTTCTCTTATTGATTCTTGGGTGGATGTACTCCTTTCTTTCATGGATAGGTCCTTCAAACCTTCAGGTGTTCTTTCAACCTCAATAGCTAATTCTGCTGCCTTCTATTGCTTCAACTTAACTTCTTGTTCTTCTATCAGTCAATCTATTTTTCTAGCTATGAAATCCCTTAGTTCTTGCTTTTTCTTTTCTATAGCTTCTTCCTCTACTTTCCTTCTGAGATTATCCTTCTCAATCCAAGTCTTTCCTAACAAGAGTGGGAAAGGGGTGTTGTTCTCAACAAAATTAATGACTTCAAATTCTTCTTCAGTCAATGTTCCATGAATAATAATAGGTACATTAGTAACTCTTCCACATAGGTTTATCATCTTTCCTTTAAACAATCATATCCTTCCCAATGAAGGTATCACAATAGGCTTTCCCAAAATTTTCCAAGTTTCTTCTGTTATAATATTCACTTGTGTTTCCCCATCCAAGACACAGTCTACGTTGAAGTCTCCTATTCTTGCACTTATGCACTGTTTTACCTTCAAGATCTCTAGTAAACTGACATCTTTGTGATCATTCATCGTTTCTTTCAACTGTAATAACATAGTCTGAGATTTCTATGATTCTTTCTCTTTGTGATTCTCTAACATGCTCTTAGTCTCTTGAATTCCTTCATAGTTTTCTTGTCTCATGTTCATCCTTTCAACTTTAGCAATCATCCTTGGACAATCCTCAACTTCATGACCAACAATTTTACAACAAAGACAAATAGGACCTGTACCAAGGCATTCCTTAGCAAGATGTCCCGGTCATCTGCAGTTATAACATAGTGTCAATCCTCTCTTTCTATTAAACATTCCCCAACCTTTCCTGTAGTGCGCACTAGGATCACAGTGCTGGACGTGCAATCTGCAAAAAATCTTTCTAGGTTCCCGCATCCACTTATTAGTCCAAAAAATATTTATATGCATAGGAATAACATATATTTCTTTATTTATATCAAATTTATTCAGATCAACAGTTTCTTCCAACTGCACCCTAGATTTCGGACTAGGACAAAATCTATTAAACATACCTAAATTCATTCTTTCAAAACAAAAATTTCCATTTATCTTACTCTTATCAAAGCACAAAGCTTTACCTCTTTTAAGATCTTACCTATTTTCTTCAGATCATATTCCTCTTTTAGCACAAATATTTGCAAGATGAGTATAATAATGTGCACTAAAGAAACAGATCTATGCACAGAGCTTCTCTTTTACTTCAGTTCCCAACATTCACAGTTTTAGGTACCGACAACGGAACCATTTGTTGGCATAGGGGCAGACCCAGGGTTCAACGCTTCAACAACACACTAACAAAACCCTAACTACTGGCCCTTTCGACAACACCTGCGAAGAAGGTGAAACCCAAGGTAGGAGAAGGGGGGGTTATAGGACTTAGGTGTATGTAACCTAGCCGGGACATAGATATGTGATTATAACACTTCTACAGAGTACATAGGAATAACATGCATCAACCCATTAGTCTTATTCACATCGCAGATCAAACCCTAAGTACAGATCGACGAAGTAACAATGACAACATACACATCACACTTAGCATCATAAGTTATATCTAGCACATTGAATATAAATAAAACACTAAGAATTCATAGATATATCTAACATACATAATAACAAAAGCACTAAGCAGATAAATGGAAACATAACATAGCACAAAGAAAACCATCAACACAAGATATACATGGTTCACCCCAGTGTGGGGCTACATCCACCAACTTCTTCTTCTTCTATATTGGTCTTCAAGCTCTTACATTCATCTGCTCCTATGCACTAAGCCACAGAGCCCAACTTCGCAGAGGACAGGAGATCTGTGCACTGAGCACCGGATCATCCTTCCCAAAATTAGGTCAAGGTACAGAGACAACTCCTCTAACAAGCACAAATCCTTACATACATATTATGTTTCACAAAGCACTCAAAACTAATTGCACTTAGCCTTGCAAGTTATTGACTCCTTTCTACATTACATTCTTACGTATTTATACTTTTACACTTTCTTACAAAAAGGCCTAATCATGGGTAATCCCATGGGTCGAGATCCCATAACCCATTACAAAAACCCTAATGAACCCCTTGTTGGGTCCACATAGCCCTCAAAATAAGTGATATCTGAGATCTCAGCGCCGCCTAGGTGCTCCATCTTCGACTAGCCTATCAAAGTCCAAAAAGTGATCCTAATCCAACCAAGGTTTCCACAAAACTTAGTCGAGGGCCAACAATAATATTGACATTGGTTTTTATTATTGGTATATATTCACTGCATTATTTATTATGACAGTTGAATCGATGGCTCAACATAGTTAAATTGGTGGATTTGAGAAGTTGTAAATGGGCATACAATCATTGCCTCCTTTTTTGATAACAGTTGGATTGATAACTCAACATTGTTTTATGTTTTGATTCAGAGTAATTAGACATGTACAGTCACAAAAATGTTCTTTTCATTTTGAGTGGTCTGGATGTTCCTATAGCGTGGTATAAATTGTTTTGGTGGTTGTTGCGTGTTTATTATGTCTCGATCGGGATTGTTACAAATTGGAAATTTGATGTAAGAGACTTGGTTGTCTTCTGTGTATGTTTTATGGATACCGTGCATTGTATCATCAGAGATGGGCATGTGTATGTTTAATTGTTAAATTGGTTAGAGGAATGGAATCTGTCACGTTTTTAAAAATAACTTTTGTCTATTTTTTATTTGAGGAAATAATTTATGGCCAGTGGTTGATGGTTTTGATGCTGAACAGAGTTGAAACAAATGACTATGTGTTCATTGGAATTTGTTTTAAATATTAAATGGAAGAAGTGAGAGGAAAAAAAATTATTTACACAGGATGTTCGAAGGTCATGTTGATTTTGAATATGATGACACTTCGTTATTTAAAAGTCTTAAAGATTTAAATGTGCACATTGAACAATTTTAACACACAACAATGGTTAAATCGACCACAATAATTGTTAATTGGTGTTGGGATAGTGGTTTTGAATACATAACTATTTTATGGATTACTTAATTAATTTTTCGAACAATAAATGCTCTTTCCCATACCATTATTTCACTTTTCACTAATTACAATCCCCTTTCCTTCCCATACTCATTATCCACTCCTTGTTCCTAAAATTTAATTACAGTTAAGGGAAACTCTGTATTATGATAGTTTAAGATCAGAGGGATGGATTACAATGATATATATATATATATATATATATTTTGGTTTATGTTACAGTTGATTGTTTGATGTCTATGAGGAGTAACCATTATATTTTCCCCCTCATTTAAACACTTTTTCTCTCACTACAAACCCTCGCATATCCCAGAACCCTTGTTCACCCCCTGCTCATTGACAACTATTAAACAATTTGTATGGATTGGATTGCATGAGTCTGATATGTTGATGAGCCAAATTTTATTTCATATTTTAAAAGAGTTGTCATGTATGGTTGTTAAAGAAACTATTTTCTAATCAATTATGCATACATGAATTTGTTTTTTCAGCAGAAGTAGCAATGGAAGAGGTAACCGAGGAAGAGGTAATTGGAACAGGATCCCTAGATGGCCAAGATTCTCCATACACTTTGATGCAAACTACCAAGAGTTAGGCCATCTATTTCAAGCTGGGTTTTTTAACTGGATTAGGAAAGGAGTGGTCCAAACTAGGCCTGAACGACCTCCAATCCAAGCCCCATAGGTCCCTGGTACTGTTGTGCCTCCTCATATCTCACAACAGCTTGAAGTTCCTGAAAATGACGGATGGCAAGAGATTGTCCACCCTGTAGTCTCCCGACATCGTGGTTGGCCTAATTTGTATTTACCGGATCCTCCGCCTATCAATCAAATTGTCCAAGATGCCCCTGTCCACTCACCATTTCAGTCTTCCCATGCGATCAAAAGGTTGAAAACCAAGGCCCACCATGCCCCTAACAAAGGAAAATCCACTGCTTCCCCTTCCTCACCCTCCAATGACTCTGATAAATCCGTGTCCTCCCGCATGCATTTGAGGAACGATTTCTCTCATGTGATCAAAGATATTAGGCCTAAAGGCTCCACACAGCCTAAGCAAAATTCAAAGAGATCAAAAGGTGACAAAAAGAACAAGGGAAAGATTGCCTCCCAGAGTGGAAAATATGGATTTTAAGTTTTTGTTTATTAATTGTTGAGAACAATTAACTTCTGAAATTTTGGACAACACACTATTTTTTGGATATATGGGTAATATATTTTTGGAAATAATTTCAATTATCATTGAGATAAAATGCTAAATATGAATGTGATAATGGGAGTCACAAGGAGGGATGTTTTGTTTGATTAACTAGTTGTGTTATGATTGTTAGAAGCTAAAGGGAGTCACAAGGGGTCCCACCTACTAGTTATTATTTATTTAAAAAACCCTTATTATGATTTATCACTTTTCCCCCTTAACTAAAAATTTGGTTGAGTTTTAATTAACTTAACTAAGGAAATAGTTCAACTACTTCAACCAATTCTAATTTTCTTAAAGGAAAAAGGAAAGGGAGGAACAAGAGGAGAATAGAAGGAGAAGCATACTAAGGTTTTCTCTTTGAGTTTTTGTTGAGATAATTCATTTTTCATTCATTCCTTAATTCATTAGAAGCCTAATTATTTTTTATGATAGCAAGGTCCTATTGTAGACAACAAGATTCAGGGTTGAATTACATCATTCAAACACTTTTTTTTCAGAGGTGTTGATCTATCTTTGATAGTCTATGTAGAGTTGTTTGTTTGTGAATTAGATTTGATGACTGACAAAGGATATTGTGCAGAATCAAGTGGGAAACAATCTGTGGCAAGATGATCCATCTTTTAAAGTTCAGTTTTTGATTTTCTGTCCGAACTCATTTTGTATGTTTCATCAGGGACGTCTAAGTTTGACTTTGGTCCAAAACTTCCTTAGGAAATTTTGTAAAGAGAACAATTCTTTGATGAATTGGAATGAAATAAAGGATTTCTTTATGTCTCATCTATTTTTATTATTGACTTGGTGTCTTTATTTCTATCTCTATATTTATTTTAGCATCTAATATGTTCAGAAAATTACATAAATAATGATTTTTTTAGCAAGCTTTTAATTATAAAAAAACAACCAAAGCACTTGTAAACAATACTTGTGAATTAGGATATCAATTTTGATGTCTATAAACATAGGGTGATATTCTTGTATATATTTCTTTAGCCAAGAAGGATCTGAAAATGTTTGAGTAAGATCATTTCATATATTTTCCTCAACACAGAGGATTCTTTTTGTCTCCCCATCTAGTAATGAACGATGTCTCAAATGAAGAAAAGTTGGGGTTGCTTGCTTCTTTAAGGGCCTTAAACCACTTCCTAACCTACCCCAAAATACTCTGTGGGAACAAACTATTCTTCGCGTCTTCATGATCCACCTCTTCTAGATCAACAAAATCATTGAACCAATCCAGGTGCTTTTGGGCAGAGGTTTTTCCCTTGGCGTCACATATCTTGATCCTCTAGTTGTAATTCAAGGGAAAATCATGGAGTTGGCCTAGCAGGGAAAGGGAGGCGAATATGGAGTCCATTTCTCTAAAGGGATTTGGGATTTGAGGGATGTTCTAAGTGCGGACTATGGCATCTTGCGGGATTTTTTTTGGTATCAAAGATCAAAACCTCTTCTCATCGAAGACTATATCATCCAAGCCGGTTTTTGATTTAGACCTGAACAAGGTTTGTTTGAAAAGGGTGTCAAAATTGAGGTCGTCAATTCTTTGTACACCATTCTTGGGTAAGGACAAGTTTATGTACAGGTAATAGAACGGGTCTAACGCCTACTCCCTTGCCCTGCACAAAAATTTCTCGAGATCGCACACAGGCTCTATAGGGTTCGGGTCAGGATTGGCTCTGGTATAAATTTTCTTCGGTGCCAGTATTTCCAAGTCACACTACTTTGTGCTATTGGTCTCTTTTATTGGATTCTCCAGGGTAAAGGTTTCATCCAATGTAGATGTTTGGCCCACTATTACCCTTAGGGGTCAAAACTATATCTTTAGTCATTCTCCCAGGGAAATTTTATTCAATTCCATCCCCAACAACGACGCCAAAATGTTAGTACTCTGTAAACTTGTTCAGTTGAGAAAATGAATGAAAGAGGCAACCTACAAACCAACTTTAAGTCCATAAACTATCCTTTTTGATATAGAGAGGGATCTCTCCAAGACTTCGTCTCTGTACGGGTTATGGATTTGAAACTGTTGGCTAGATTTAACACTTCTGTACAATATTCTTGGTTCTATTGGCAACAGAACGTGAGACCTTGGGCCATGGATTCGAATTTCATAAAATGAGAGAAACACATGACTTGGTGACTGAACTTGAGAGGATAAAGGTTAAGTAGGCAATGATATTTCAGTTTAAAATCGTTGTGTATGGCGAGAGAAAAACACATGAAGCAACTCAGAGCACCGTTGGAAATGAATTCTGAGTTCACTTAGAAGAAAACACAGTCGTCTAAATGGCGAAATATAGAGCACCACGCAGTGAATTCTAGATTTAAATAACGCTCTGATTTAAACAAAATATAGATATGAATATAAAGAACACGGGAAGAACGTACATAAAGAGAGGTTACAATACATCAAACCACTACCATTAGAATCTTTTCGTCACAGTTTCATGACTTTTGCATTAAAATTCAATCTAGTTTGAAAGATACATTCAACAGTCACTATCACCACTACTTTGCCAACCAACCTGGCTTACATTGAAAAGACAAAATATATAGACAAGGGTGTGTCGCTTGGGATTCTCTTCCCTCCAACTACTATCCATAGAAATTAGGCTCTGACTATTCTCTGCTAGATGATTCTTCATATGGCACTTTACTAAAAATAGAAACTGTCTCTACTCAATCGTACAATAACCGACGTCTTTGCCATGAGAGTTCGGTCATCATAAAGATTTCATTATTAAGGAGTGATGTGTCGATGCTTCTCCTTTGATAGGAAATCTGGACAAGCAAG
This sequence comes from Picea engelmannii, assembly GCA_009831015.1. Classification (NCBI taxonomy): domain Eukaryota; kingdom Viridiplantae; phylum Streptophyta; class Pinopsida; order Pinales; family Pinaceae; genus Picea; species Picea engelmannii. The sequence goes on from ML782797.1 coordinate 871,263, forward strand.
TGTTCTTTCAGACTCCTACCACCTATTGTAACATCCTTGATTTATTCTGCGCGATCATTTTTTGGAGCGTGCATGTGGTGGGTAACCGCGGACTATTGCAGGTGTTTCCAAGATGATAATGCTAGTCAGGGGACAAATCCTTTATTCAAACTGTCTTTTGTCTAACATACACTTGTCTTTTGTAATAGGTGGATCTCCAACATTGTGTGTCGTATGCTTTCCACATGGGTACCTGTCAAAGTCCCTACTTTCCGACAGGAAACAAGACATGGGGAGAAACAATCCGCGCCATGTTTGAGAAGACAAAAATGGAGTTGGTCAATTATGCTTCTACCCTTGTCTATAGTTTTGACTTCCAAAGAATTCTCCTGAGAGACTAATTGCACCTTTTCAGATTCATTACTTGTCTTTGCAAAACCACATTCTCTTATAGCCTCTTCTGCGCACTGGCTAGAGCTGCATGGATGTTTTCCATGGCCGGTCCACATTCCTTGAAGTTCTCTACAATTCTCCCTTTTGACATCCTATGTGCTTTGCATAGCTGGATGATTGTGTCTTGCGCTTCCCTGAGATGCCTCTTGAGCCAAGTCACGTTTCCCTCTCGGCCCTGTGATGTTGATGCCTTGAGGGTCTTTTCTACTAAATGTTGTCTCAGCTCCCTGTTCTCCTGGTTGTTAAAGAGTTGTCATGTATGGTTGTTAAAGAAACTATTTTCTAATCAATTATGCATACATGAATGCGTTTTTTTAGCAGAAGTAGCAATGGCAGAGGTAACCGAGGAAGAGGTAATTGGAACAGGGGCCCTAGATGGCCAAGATTCTCCACACACTTTGATGCAGACTCCCAAGGGTTAGGCTAGCTATTTCAAGATGGGTTTTTTAACTTGATTGGGAAAGGAGTGGTCCAAACTAGGCCTGAACGGCCTCCATTCCAAGCCCCATAGGTCCCTGGCACCCCCGTTCTATTGTAACAACCTTGATTTATTCTATGCGATCATTTGTTGGAGCGTGCATGTGGCAGGTAACCACGGACTGTCGTAGGTGTTTCCAAGATGACAACACCAATCAGGGGACAAATCCTTTATTTAAACTGTCTTGTGTCTAACATACACTGTCCTTTGTAATAGGTGGATATACAACATTGCGCGTCGTATGATTTCCACATGAGTACCTGTCAGAGTCCCTACTTCCTAGTAGGAAACAGGACATGGGGAGAAACAATCTGCGCCACGTTTGAGAAGACAAAAATGGAGTCGGTCAATTATGTTTTTGGCCTTGTCTGCAGTTTTTATTTCCAAAGCATTCTCCTGAGAGACTAATTGCACCTTTTCAGATTCATTACTTGTCTTTGCAAAACCACGTTCTCTTCTAGCCTCTTATGCGCACTGGCTAGAGCCACATGGATGTTTTCCATGGCCGGTCCACATTCCTTGAAGTGATCTACAATTCTCCCTTTTGACATCCTATGTGCTTTGCATAGCTGGATGATTGTGTCTTGCGCTTCCCTGAACTGCCTCTTGAGCCAAGTCACGTTTCCCTCTCGACCCTGTGATGTTGATGCCTCGAGGGTCTTTTCTACTAACTTTTGTCTCAACTCCCTATTCTCTTGGTACAACTTAGCAATAGCGATATGTTCTTTCTTTAGTTGCCATGACGATTCACGAATATCTGTTCCTTCAGTTTCTGGCCTTCTCTTTCTGTCGCAGGTTTCCCGACTTGGAACTTCAATAGGCTCCAACCGAATGGCATGCATTCGTAGCTCTTCGGAGGCTGACTTTGCGCACAGCTCACTCGGGGCTTGGGCCTCCCTAGTCTCTTTGTTCTTCCTTGGCCTGCTTCTCTTCTGGGGTATCGACTGTTGGGGGGATAGGGCTTTCAATGTATTTCCTTCCTTTGCAGCCCTTCCTATTTCCACCTCTACACGGTGAGATGTTACTTTTCCTGTGGGTAGAGGGGAATATTCTTTGGGGTCTCTAGGGATGTTGGCTGTGAGTAGAAACGAATCCCAGTTTTTTCCCAATCACCTCAAATCCTCAACTATCAACAATTTGATTGGTGAGACATGAGATATTTTCTTCTTAGGCAGGTTTGCTTCATCCTGGACATTGTCCACCATTTCTCAGAGGCATTGGTGCAAGAATAAAGGTAGCTTCAATGGTCTCCTTCCTGTGAAATGCATCAACAATATGATGTGATGTGGGTGTATTTTGTCTGACCTTTCTTCACAGGTGAAATATTTTCTAATCGCCCTCAGGAGCTTTTGAAAAGGATCCTATAGATATCGACTTGGAACGCCCGCTTCGACTTTCCCATTTAAATAGTCCAGTTTTATTAACTCCTTGTAGCATAGCATGTCTAAAGGCATGCCTTTAGACCACCCTTCACCATGCAGAGGAATCTCCGTTGCGGCTGACAGAGTTTCCTCCGTCACCTGGAATATGATTCTTGAAATTACTACACGAAGCCCATTGAATCTGAGTGCGAATTGTTCCACCAGCTTCACATTGAATCCTTGGATTTTCTTACAATATAAAATGCATCCGACCTATTCAAAATATGCTCTGACATCCAGATATTCATTTACCAATGTCAATTTTTGGAGTTCGGGCCCCACATTTCTTCCACTTCGCGCCCCTTTCCTTATGTTTTGGGATGTCGCCATGGTGCAATGTGCATTTGTCCTGCGTGTGTGGTGGATTTAGCATGGACCCAAAGCGGTAATCTTGATTGACCCTGGTTTTCGACACAGCCGATGGAAATCGACTTTCTCGTAGGAAAAACTCAAGGCTCGTGGGAATATCACATACAATGCATAAACTTGGCTAGTGAATAGAATACATACAGAGCAACTGGAATTTATAATTGGACATGCGAGATATGGAGTCATGGCAGGGGACACTGAATCCATGGTGACTAAAGGTTTCGAAGCAGGCCAAAGATTTGTGTAGCACATTCGCGCGACGTGTACACTTCTGAGTCTGTAAAGTACAGTTGATAAGAGCTATAGATTATACATGATATGAGCATCATGATTTCTCATCCTTTCTGATTTCATAATGAGCTGATGATGGTCATTTTCATCTGCCGATGTGACTCATATTTTAACAACTTGCCTCAACCTTTGGCACGTAAAACCTCCTCTTCTGACATGACCCAACTCTTTGGGAAAAGACCTTTACCACTTACACTTGTTCGATTCTGACGTCCCTTCTTGACTCCAAGGGCCAACCGACCACTTGTTGATTTCGACCCATTCGTTGTTCGGTACCTAACCTCACACACTTTGACACACAGACCATGACTCGACTAAGACTAACTCTAACTGAAAAAATGACGATGCTAACAGAGCTCATGTTATGATTCTTGTTAATAATAATAAAATTAATGAAAAATTAAGGGATGATAAAAGACATTTAATACCATAAAGTTATGCCTTTGTTATGTTTTTTTCCCACTTATCTCACATCTTGATAATGCATTATAGGTAAAACCTCCCTATTATTCATAGGATTAATAATGTCAATGCAAGAATACAACAATGTTTGTTGAACACTTACATTAACACCTCAAGCCAATAAATCCAACTTTTTATATATATTAACATTTAAGCTTGTTTATTTCATGTAACTTGAATATTTAATCTCAATGATAATACTAATTTTGATAATTCAAACTCATGACCATTATTGTTACTTAAAAAATGCAAAGCATGATAGGACTTTACTCTAAAAGAAAGTGTTATGCACAAAAGCTCATGCATGGAGATTGTAATTGACCTGGAAACTTTGATGTATTGAGTGACAACTTTGATATGTTGAGTGATATGTTAACAAGATAAAACGTCACAGCCCCTTAGGCCCATGAATCTTAATCACTAACGCATGCCCCCAATCATTCAATACAACACTTTGAACATGAATCTTATTCACCAAAGCATCGAAAAGCCCACATTCAATAGCATCTTTGAAATTACCCAAAATCATAATAAATGTCCATATCACTAAAATGTAATTGTTTGGAATTTCACTGTGATCACTTGAGTTGGCCGACAAGGCTCATAATTCCAATTATAAACATTTGAATTTAAGTCACATTAAGCTTGTAACAATGGAGTTAAGGGGATTGTGGGGCCAAGATATTTTATTTTATGATTAAAAGTTGTAATATGATATAATATATGACCTAAAGTTCATGAATGTTATTTTTCAAATAATTTTACGTATACCTTTGAAGCCTGCTTGCTAGGGCATTAGGAGTGCATTCCTTAGTGAATTTCCCATCATTACTTTGTAGTGGTTAAGGCATTAGGAGTATTGTTTAGGAATATAAAATGATGTTGATTAACAATATTGGATAATTTATATCATCTCATGAATTATTATGGTATGAAAAAACAAAGTTTCTATTACAATGCATATAAAAGTTAGAAGGAAAAGTACAATGCATATAAAAGTCACAAGAAAAAGTTAATGATGATAACTTTAATAAATTGCAAACGTTGTTCATTTGACTACATTCATTAAAACTTGAGGGAGTGTACATGTAAGGTTTGACCCATTCATTACTCATGAGGATGGGAGAATTTTTTATTTATTTAGTAGAAGTGGTAAATCAATAACTTGGTGAAGCTTGTATTCATGTGATATGGGGTTATTTTCGATTGCTACTATTATAACTTCAAATTGTACTTATGTTACTTCACATGTAGCACATATAGTTATTCGAAGTTTGAATCAATGACGTCATAAAGAATATCTTAACAATATAATATATCGTTAACTAATCTACACCTTAGAAACAAAATCACTTTATTTTAATAACAAAATAATGATTAATTGTAAAATTATTTCACTTTTAAATTTACCGAAAAGAAAATTATTTCAGAGTAAGTAATTATTAATATAAAAGGATATTAAATAATTATATATATTTAAAAAAAAAAAATTAAAATATTTATATTGTTATTATTATTTTTAATTTATATTATGAAAAAGTAAATATTTATATTATTATTATTTTTTTAATTTATATTATAAAAATATATTATGATTTTGTTTCTTTTATTGCAAGTGTATGGAAAAGAAAATGACCTTCTTGGTGCATTTCATCAATGGTAAATTGTTAAAATTTGGTAATGGTAAATTTGTATATTATAGAATTAATCCTTAAACCATAATGCCTAGATTTTTAACATTAATATTTAATGTTTTAACTTTAACCCTTGCATAGGTGTAATTGATGCATACAAATGTGTAAGCATTACTATATCATAGTTAATCTTTTAACCTTAACCCTTGCATAGGTGTAATTAATGCATACACATGTGCAACCATTACTATATCATAGTTAATCTTTTAACATTAACCCTTACATAGGTGTAATTGATGCATACAAATGTGCAACCATTACTATATCATAGTTGTGGATGTAAACATGTGATAAACCATAACCCCTGGATTTTTAACATTAACATTGAATCTTTTAACCTTAACCCTTGCATAGGTGTAATTGATGCATATATATGTGCAACCATTACTATATCATAGTTGTGGATTTAAACATGTGATGTTAAAATGTATACTAACATTAAATTGTTCATTAAAGTTTGTTGTTGAAGTTAAAATTGATATAGTTGTGGATTTAAACATGTGATGTTAAAATGTATACTAACATTAAATTGTTCATTAAAGTTTGTTGTTGAAGTTAAAATTGATATTTGAAGAAGGGTTGAACTTAAATATCTTTAATTATGTAATCTTGTAAATAAGATTCTAGTAATATAGTTATTTCTTTGACATAGTTAGATTTCATTATTTTATTTTATATGTGTATATTGTACACAATCCTTTTTTATAAATAGTATATTGAGTGTTTCATAAGATATGTGTTAGAGCTAGGCTAGTGATCAATATTGTTATTTGATAAATCTCACTTATGGATAAGCAAAACATTCCTTGGATCTTATCTTGATTTAAGACAAACAACAAGATAGATAGATCACTATGAATTTTCTTTATATCTAATTAGATTTCGATCCTTTTACACTAGAGGGAAGAGATGCATGCCTTGTTAACTAACGATTGTCCTTATGTATTCGACTGATGTAGCTTGAGAAATACAACTCCAACTCCTGCTATCCACTTCCTGCACACAAGTGATAAACAAATACCAATATAAAAACCCTTTTGAAGCATTAGGAAATCTAAATCTATTCTAGATATAATATAATCTACCCAAGGCAAGATTACATCTACAATACAATGATGAAGACAACAAATTTGGGAAGGGGAAAACCACACAGATCTATATATAAATCAAACGAAGGACAAATACATTAGTGCAGTCATAACTTGAGTCATGATGTAGTCCTCCTTGGTCCTTATTCCAAATCCTCCCTAGCCCTCACACAAGCAGGGCTGACCTGATATGATGGTTGATCTCTATAAAACATCCTTTGAAAATTTTGTAGCATGTACATGTAGTAGATTATTCCTTCTCTTACCCTCAGAAGGCCTTCTTTATATAGATTGGTGGTGGAGGATAGGGGATGTTTCTATATATCTAGAAATAAATGTTGATATCCTTGAAACTCACCAATTATAGACATCTACAAGGGTGGTTGTGGGTTATCAGTATTGCATCCAACCACTGGTCATGTGCTTCGAGTGATGTATCACGTGACCAGTTGAACTCTGTCAACCAATTAGAGCGTGGCCACCCTAAAAAATGATTGAAATCCATGAGAGAAGAGTGTCTCTTTTAATGATTCCATCAATGGGTCATCCATGTGTCCCTAGGGTGGAAAAGGCTATAACATATGCCCCCTGATGTGTGAGGTCATAAGAGGAACTGATAGCCGAAACACATTACAACATTTTTTTCAGAAATATGAGGTAGCGTAAGGAGGGAGCTAAGAGATCAAGAATCCAAGGAGTACCTAAAATAAAACACCAATTATATATATATATAGGTAGGTAGGCATACCCATGCTTAGAATAGAAACAAAGCATGGTCTCCAACACAATACATTTTGGATCCATTTTGTGAAATGCAACACCATGACCATGAAAAAGTACATAGTGGATCCATGTCAACAAATAGATCATATCCACGAGAAAATACAATGTGGATCTATGTCATAATATATATTAGGAAGACATTGAGCACTGATGAGAGTTCCCCCATCGTCTCCAAAGTACTCATATAGTAGTGGTATACTCCATCACAACTTGGGAGGGGTAGAATGAATGATTGATGTGGCCCCAAACCCAAGTTCTTCATCCCAACCCCGATGATACGATTTTGCATCATGTGGATAGATGAGATGATGTTGAGCATGGTAGAAACTGTCTGATTATCGGTCATTGAGGTATACCGTTAATGTATGTGATGGAATCCACCAATAATAAAAATAGACTACAAGGTTCCTAGTACAATATAGAGAGTGTGAATAGGGATATGATGTTTAACACTTGTAGAATCAATCAATCAAGAGGCAATGAGGTAAAACTACTATCGTTTGTGTTAGGGAAAACAAATTTCTATGGTTATGGCTATGGGTCATCGACACAATAGAGCGATACCTTAAAATATCACTCTCAGACTCAAATCAAGCAGTCAATTAAAAGTAAATACTTTACAATAACTAAATTTCAAAGGAAAGACAAGAGAACAAATATGGATTCCAATGTTTGATGTCAATCCTTCTCAAATAATTTCACTCTATAAATCTTTCAAAATGATCCTCTGAAACCTCTTGCAAACAAAGAGACAAGCAACTGCAAATAGGTAGTTATCTAATAACTAACTAAACATGATCATTACAATTTTCATAATAGATTCAAATCAAGATATAGATAATATATTAAAAAAATGAATCAACAAATGAAACTGGACAAGAACGAGAAATATTTTATTATGAACAACATAAAAGTTGGTTACAACCTGCAAATACCAGAGCATGGTCCCGAAACGGGGCTCCAAATTCCTTTACCTAAGGCCAAAGATGATAAACAAGACCTCCAATACTTTGTTTTCAAACCTTTCCAAGGAAGGGAAAATATTTCTTCATGACAAGATAGGGAGAACACAACTTCTAAAAACAAGGGTTTTCAGATGGGAAGGACAATATCAAATGCAAGGGGAAAAGGGGACTTGTAGGACTATAATGAAAATTCCATCATAAGGATGCATTTCTCTATTATGTTTTTCCTCCACCCCAAGGCTCTAATTTATACTCCATTTTGACAATTGGAGTAGTTATGGACAGGCTAAAGGAGGTCAGGAACCCAAGGAACCTGTCAAATCCTCCCAAAATGTCAGGATTTATTATTTTTTTGAGCCAAATTAACATGTACATGGGTTTATAATTAGCAAGGGGCATGCGTATGCGATATTCTTGAAGGAAATTCATGTACATCAACCAAAATGCGGTTTTAAAAGTATATTTAGGGAGGAAAAAGGGGATTTTGGTCTTGCAAGTAGGGAAAGGGATGCAATTAAGGCCAATGAGTCATCATAAGCATATATAGTGTCAAATGAAACTATAATATATTCCCCCTAATGTGTGAGGTTAGAAGAGAAGTTGATGGCCGAAATACATTACAAAATAGTCATGAGATTGTGGAGGGGCCTTGGTAGGAGTAATTGAAGACCAATTATGGAATAGTACCTACAATGGAAAAAAGTAATATACTCTCTTCCCAAGTCGAGCATGCCCATGCTAAGGAGTGATGTAAGCATGGCTTCCAAATCAAGTACACTGCGGATCCATAAGTAATGAAAACATAACTAATGTCCATGGACATGAAAAATGTACACAGTGGATCCATGTAATATATAGAGGTATCAATCATGGCCACGAGAAAAATACATAGTGGATCTATGAAAATATAGATCATAACCACGAATGGATACAAAGTGGAGCTATGTCTCAAAATCAAGTAGAGGATATATGGAAGCAATGGAGTGAACAAACTATTGGAATTTTAGATTTTCTAGTTATACAATTACAATTACTTAATCCAATAGCAACTGTAGTAGGATCACTGAAAGATAAACAATTACAGATACAATAGAGCACAAATATTATCCTGGGAAACCCTCTTGGGGGAGAAAAAACAACAACCAAAATCCTCAATATAAATTCTTTCAACCATCACAATGATGTCCTATAGCTCTCCAAGAAAGACCAAGACCAAAACACCAAAAAAAACAGTCTCCAAGACTTGTGCGCTAGACCTTCTTCAGTGCTCTAAGATGCACAAGGGAAGTGTGTGAGTGTGTGCCCAAATGAAAGGAACCTATCCTCTATTTATACACAACAATGTCTCTTGAAGAGTCATGACTCTTGACCTAGCTAACCCATAAAATAGGGCTAACTAGCCACAATGGGGATTTTTACAATTATAAGTAAAATACCAATAATATAATAATTTATGTTAAGCTGACTTGTAAAATATAATTATAATAATGTTTAAATGTTTGACTAAAACAAATATACAATAATATATTCCATAGTTACACCAAAAATATGAACACTCCCTCTTAACTAGGAAGGTATTCTTTCCAAACACAGACTCCAAGTCTGATACCACACGAGATCACATCCATTGACCATTGAACATGTGAATCTATACATCCTTGGATATCCATAGTGAAACATGACTTCACCCCATGTAACCAAGGTATGTGGGTATCTCTCAAGATACAACATGTCCCCAGGACATCCACTCCTTGTGATGCATAAATACCTGATCATGTGCACTCATGTCTCAATGCCAACCCTTTTTCATGTTGGATGAGACCCACTAGACTCAATGCCAACCCTTTTTCATGCTGGATGAGATTTTTTACATAATCAGTGCCAACCCTTTTTCATGATGGATGATTTCCACCTATTAGCGATAAAAAATACAATGGCATTTTTGAGAGTGTTTTCATCACTTTTACTTAATACACTCATTTCTCAGTTTTTTGGCCAATGTCTTAACCTCCAGATTCTTCGTCAAAGTTTCTCGTTGATTACTTTGACCCAGAAATTATTTGGTTTTGCCCTCTTGACTTGCAATACAAAAACAAAATAAATGTTACCTAGTCTATAATCTTAGCTTTATTAGCTTTTATATTTTCACATGCTAATATGCATTTTTGTTGTAAAGTGGTGGGTGCTCGAAGTGATTCCAAAGCCAAGCCATATCACCATCAATATTCATGATACAAAAACCTGATTTCATGTCCACTTGTCATACTACATACCTAATACATAAGCTACAATTCAAACTCTAATCTCATCAATAAATTTATATTCTTCAAGGCCACGAGTCGGCAACAAGTCAACACATCAAGTATAAGCGATGAGATCCTTCTTGGTTTTGTATAGAGACACCTAAGGAGATTGTTCTTGTAGAACAAAATGCTAGGTGCCCGATTGATGAGTAATTACAAGTGTCGACTGATTAGCCAGAACCTGGAAACAGTTTCAGGTCTCTTGAATAATTACAACACTTGTATGTTATGTCATTAAACATAGAGATTACGCATGGAATTATTTAGGTTCATAGTTATATGATGCTTTGGTCCTTTCCTGTTTATCCTCCATACATCTCTACCCTTATTCACATCATTCTATGCCTTTTAGTACATCTCCATGACCACCGATTATGTCTTTTACATGCTCAAAACGTGTTTCACACAAGTTTGTATGCTTATTTAGTTTGGTGTGATAATTTCAAAAGCATTCTCATGATAAAAAGAAGACATTATGAAAAGCAAGAAACTATGAAGTTCAAGAGCAGTAATGATAGTGGAAATGGATGGAACAGTGAAACAACCATGCACAGTGAACTAGGGACATAAATCCACCGCCGGGTGTAGAAGCAGAACAAAGAAAGTGAGCACAAGTACTTAAGTCTGAAGGAGTATGCCAAGAAAATATCAATATTGCAGATAGAAAGAAAAGTGTCATTATACTAGAATCAGAAGCTTCCATGATGGACAAAATCAACAGAGCCCGAGGTATTACATCTCACCACCCACAAATTGGGGTGTACGCATCGTTCCTAGAAAGATTGATTATGTTGTAGAGCGATTTGGGAAATATGACAAGACTCTTGATACAGGCATTCACATTTTGATATTGTTTGTTGATCGTATGGCCTATGTGCATTCTTTGAAAGACGAAGCTATTCCTTTTTATTGTCACAGTGTACAGGCAGACTTTCAACAGATTTGTTCATTATGCATGGGCATTAGTCCCAACATATCCAAGAGACTGTCACTAATTTGCAATATTTCAAACAATCCTATGTGGCTCGGAGAGGCACATTTGTTGTAGATTGAAAATATATTGTTTGAGGGTAAGTCAAAATATCAAGGTTTGATGATTATAAATTGATAAAAAAAACTCCTTGGATTTGCATAGAGAGCAGATGAACTGAAGGACAAATATCGATGACACAGTAGACAGATCTGGGAAATCTTCCTGATGAGTTTGTGGATTCAGTGATTGGACTGAAATCCTACTCAGTATCAAAGTGCATCCTGTGAACAAAGAAAAGAAAACTAAAACAATGTAAATGTCAGGACTCGAGACCAAGTATTCTACAGTAGTTGGGTTCCCTATGTTATAACCCTAATTTTCACCAGACATGCTTACCTGGCATCAAGCCATCTCAGATTCCTTCTTTTCCAAAACATTGTTGAACAACTCTTCTTAAAAACACCTTTTATAAAGGCCCACACACCCTGCTCCATTACTGCACGCATGTACAGGCTAGCTGACCCAAGACAACCCACGTGTACCTACAAAAGCACGAAAAAAGGAAAATTGTCAATGGAACACACAGTTTTGGGTGAGTTAACTAAACCTTTCGGCCATGCATGGCCGAGGGTTCAACCAAATACCTAGCTTCTTCTAGCCTAGACAGACCTGGGAAATCTGCCAGATGAGTTTGCGGATTCAGTGATCAGACTGAAAGCCTGCTCAGTAACAAAGCGCATCCTATGAACAAAGAAAATAAAACTAAAGAAATGTAAATGCTAGGACTCGAGACCAAGTATTCTATAGTAGTTGGGTTCCATATCTTGTTCATGCTCTGTTTTTTGCTTGAAAGAATAAGATCAGAGATATAACAGGCATTGGTGAGAACACTTCAGTAAACATATGAGTCTGAGATTCTGTATATATCATTTATTCAGATACATGTGTTAAGCCTAAATGAATGATCTAAAATCTTACACATAGTGATATATAAACTAAGAATAGATACATAGTACGAATGCTGAGTAGTACTATAGTATATGAGCATATCATCATAAATCTAGAAGTAGAAGATCCCAAGCTACAAATAAGGATTCATTTTTTCAATTTTGGAGCAATTTTCAAAACTATGCTTTCGACAGCTTAAACCTTTTCAAAAGGGCGTTGTTAGTTGTCGAAAGCTCCACTTTCGATAGCTAACATTACTTCATTTCATTCCTATAAGACACCGAAAGCGCGGGAATTGGCATATTGCTCTTCTTTTATCCAGATCAAGGGTTCTTATTTCCAGATTGCATGGGGATGATTTTTTATGAAGGATAACAATTAAGGGAGTATAAATCATCTTTATTTTCCATATTTTGAGGCATATGATAAAACAAGAATACCAAGTGGCCTTTCTATTTTTGGTTAAAACTATTTAATTGTCAAAGCAAGATTTTGAAGTGCCTTGTCATCACCTTGAAGGTTATTGAAGATGTCAGATTTTGCTGAGGCTGCCGAAGATCACTAAAGACAGTTGATAAAGGTTTTGACCCTTAATTTAGGAATTGATCCTACACATCATATCAGTTTTATTTGGTTCTATTATTAGTATTTCAGATCCATTTTAATAGGATCTCAAACTATTATGTAAAGGCTATAAAGCCTATGCTTTTCTAAGGAAGAAAGGGGTTCAACTTTGGAGGCTCCCTTACACTTTGTATTCAAGCTCTACATTTCATACCAGATTAATATAAGATTCGTTTGCCATCATTTTTTTAGATTCCATCTTATGTCTTTTTCTAATACTTGCACTTGAATATTATTCATATATTTTTGTTTATTTAATGTATGATAACTGTCAAATTGTCATTACATTGGTGAACTAAATTATGCAAGTATTATTTCCTTACTGTCATTGGCCATTTATATATGTTGATTATATAAGTCTTCTAGTATAGTGATATTTCTCCACACATCTACATGTTAATCAACTCTCTGAACAGTGATAGTTGAAATCCTTATCTATCTGAATGTCTTTATGCCTGTCTTGAGTGAGTGAGGTTTAAGATTAGTCATCCAACTTGATCCAATATTACACACTACTAAACAATTCATTAAAGTTACCAGGATTCTTCGAGCTCCAACCTAGAAGGAATCTTGGAGGGATAACACCACCTATCACTCCCTCTGAAGAGGGACCACACCAAGCTTGTCCCTAAAGTACTCAAACTTCATCCTCGACAATGAATTGGTGAACACATCCACAATCTGATGCTCGGTAGTCATGAATTGGAGCCTCACCACTCCCATCTATACCATATCCCTGATATAGTAGTATATGATCTCGATATGCTTTGACATGTCATGGAACATCAGGTTCTCTGAAAACTTCATGCAACTCTGGTTGTCACACCAAATGCAGGTCACCTCCAATCCAAGACCAAATAACCCAAACAAAATATTCCTAATACATACTACTTCTCTGCTTGTTGCACATGCTACCACATACTCATATTTAACTATATTGAGTGCCACACGTGACTTCTTTCTACTGCTCCAAGAGACCATACTAGAGCCAAGACTGAAATAGTATTCGGAAGTGCTCTTCCGGTCAAGAATAATTTCGGCCCAATCTGAATCTGAGTATCCATACAATCCAAACTCATGGTAAGATCTATACCAGAGACCATGATCTAGAGTACCCGTTGGCACAGGGGCACACTTAGGGTTCAACGCTACAACAACGCACCAACAAAACCCTAACTATCGGCCATTTCGGAAACACCTACGAAGCAAATGAAATATCACCCGAGGTAGAGGCAAGGGTGGTTGCAGGACTCCAGTGTCTGCAACTTTAGTTGGGACAAAGATCTGTGACTGAAACACCTTAACAGGGCACTTCGAAGTTATCAATCATCAATATCCAGTCTTATTTTACAGTGCAGTTAAACCCTAATTACAGAGCATCACAGTATTCAACCAGATCTAGCATATAGCAACAATTAGCATGACAAAACAAATCATATCTAGAAGATTCAAGCACTAAGAACATTCACACATGTCATATCCAACATTTACTCTCATTATTAAGCACAAAGAAAAAACAGATCTACCTATCATTCATCTATATCAAAGCAATAAGAAAATCAACATATAAACACATCACTACATCGCACAAAGAAGAGAAACACAACATGTACGTGGTTCACCCCAACCCTGGGGCTACACCCACCAAATATTTGTCTTCTTTATTAGTTTCTTCAATCAGTTACATGCATAGAGCCAAAAAATACCTACTCTGCAGAGGACAGGAGATCTGTGCACCTCACTGGATCCTCCTTCCTCGGGCTAGGTTACAACACTAAGCCTCTTCTCAATCTCTTACACTCACTTGCACTGAGCTCTGCAAGCCTCATACAATATGCATAAAATAAATCTTCTACTCAACACTTAGCACTTTCAATCACACATATCGAACTGGTAGGTCTTAACACACTTAACTTAGCACCGCTTACTTACATCACCTAGCTACTTATTTATACATTACAAAATAGGCCTAAGCATAGGTAAACCCATGGGACGACATTCCCATACCCATTACATAATCATGAATCCCAAAAAGGGCCCTAAAAGGGGTCAATATCCCGCGATCTCTGCTTCGTCTTGCGCTCCACCTTCGACAGCCTGTCAAAGTCCCAAAAATAGGTCAAACCTGACCAAGGATCCTCAAAAATTGGTCAAGGGCCAATAAGCCCCCAACACTCACCTGCGACTCATCTCAAGTCACTTTGATATGGATAATTCTACCTCAAAAACCTCGAGCTTAACTCAAGCTACTTCTACTTGCTGCTATGCCACGACCTCCTTTTCAACGAACTCTTGGATAACAACTTCGTTGACAGGTCCCTCTAGGAGTTGTTTTGCTGCAGTGACGACTTTCTTCAGTTCTTCTCCTTGGCCTTCGATCTCTGTGAATAGATGGAAAGCCTTGTCTTGTATAGGTTGGAGCCTCTGATTCAATTCCATGACTCTTCTTTGAATGGCATGGACTTGTTATTGAGCACTGCGATGTTCTTGGGATCGCTTCATTCTTTCAACAACTTACAGGGGCTTCAACTGTGCTTTTATTATTTATTCTTGACACTTCACCTCTTGTAGCTATGACTCCAATGTCTTCAGTTCTGTATTATCAGTGAGTCACTCATATGTCTGGGCACTACTATCACTCAATTTCTTGCATTCCATGGCAAGGGCCTTTATTCTCTCAACTGTGCCTCGAGCAGTTGCATCTCTTTGATCCCTTACATCCTGTGGAGTGTCGGGCACTATGCGGAGTTCTAAGTCTGCTATTATTTATTGTAGTTGTTGGATAGCTTCTGTGAGCTTCTCTACTTTATGCGTGACTCATTCTTCTGCTTGTGGTTCTAATCCTTTCACAGAGATAAGTGCTCTGTTGATTTCTTCTTTCACTTCGAGTTGCTCTACGAGCAACTGTTCCTTTTCTTGTTGCATTTGTATTTTATTTTCTTCCAATTTTTCTTGGAGATAAACCTTCTTCTTCTCTGCAACTCGACGTTGTGCTTGACGAAGGAGAGATTTGGTTGCATTTGCTAGTCGATGGAGTTAGGTTGGCTCATCTCCCAACTCTGGTTCTCTCAATGGAAGGGGCGTAGTGGACATTGTGCGACTAGACTGAAGGGCCTGTTGTACCCCTCAGAGTTCGACCTCAATTATTTCGTACATTTCCTCCTACTTGGCTTCTTGTTTCTCCATGATTTCTTGTGAAGCATCATATAGGGCTGCTATGATGAAGTCAAAATCATTGGTAGTGAGTACAGTCTGCATATTAGTCACGATGGCTCTGGATTTCTTCTGGGAAGAAGGTTTCGGGGGAGAAACCTTCCACTTATTCAGGGGATTGGTCTCATCTCTAGGCGGTGTTACTTTACCTTGTTTATGTTCAACTTATTTTCCATTCATCTCTTCTACTTCATCATCACCCCCTAGGTCAAGTGATACTGAAGTAGTCTTGCCTGAGGTGTTTCTTAAGTCTTGGACCTCTTCAGTTTTATTCCTTCTTTTATGTCTGGGTGTATCATGTTCTTTGTGCGTGGTCTTTGGGCTATCAGGGTCAAACATCTCTGCAGGGTCTGTGGGAATAAGGAGGTATGTCGACCAATCCTTACTGATCTCCTCAAGGTCCTCTTCCATGAGCTTGTAGTAATACTAAAGTTTCTCTTTATGCTCGTCTGCTCACGCTGTAATGTAGATGAAGTGTCGATCTGCATGAAGCTTCATCAGGGGTCAGAATCTTTGTAGGGTGTTCGGATTCATGTGAGGTTCAAATTCGATGGATCTCTTCAAATGGAGGTAATATGTGTGAAAAACAATGTTCGACTACCATTGTTTGCTCATATCGCTTGAGTACCAGAGCGTAGTGAACTTCACAGCAAGTGACTCGAATGGCTCGATGTCTAGGAAGGTCGCACCTTTCGTCATTTCCCAAGAAACAAATGCGATGAGGATCATGAGCTAGCTAAAATGGAATTCATAGCCCTGATCATGTGCTTCGCGGCAGTCCAGTTCAGTCTAGTTCAAGATGATTAACTAGGTACTTCACCCAGTTCATCTGTAGACCTTCCACGCACTTCCCCGCGAGGTCAACGAAAAATCCTGTGACCTATGTGGGTCAATTCTTCCTTACTAGATTTCCTGCAATTAATTGACATGCTAGGTGCACTGTGCCATTCTGGATGGAAGCTAACTTGTAGCCTCACATCCCCTTCTCAACATCGTCGTATGTATCCTTGATCTTTTGTACTAGTGTGCGATCTGTGGCCTTTCCTGGATAGAAGTCATATGGATCAAGTCCTTGCATACTCAATCCTGTGATCTTATGGATCAACATTGGGTCTACTGTTATACAACGATCGAGCCATAAGTAGCCACCATGGTAACATGAAAGTAGTAGCTTGACACGGGAATTAACTTCCTGGTGTCATATGAAGTGTGGGATTTTGATTACATTCAGTAGGGTGGAATGCACGAGGTTCATCGTCCATGGCTGAGGGATTATCTTTGAATTCTTCCCCTTCATCTTGGTCAAGTATTTGCACAGGGAGAGCATGCTATGGTTCTTACGATATCCGAGGTTGAAGTCATTGAACTTCAACGTTGTGATCTTGTCTTGTTTTTCTCTTACTACGCGTATCCCCTTCAGGAGGTACACAGTAACCATGGTGTACTCAAAATCTCTTGGCACACTATCTCAACTCACCGTGCCAGCTAGAGGTGGGATGTAATCAGGAAATATGGTTAGGATTAGCTTCGCATTTTCTAGGTCATCTATGTTATTGGTTCTCTTTTCTGTGATGAATCGGGATGGTCTGGATCCATGAGTGGTCGAGGAAGAGGCTTGAACTCCTCTCATTGAGGATGCTTGAATAATTTCATACATTACTCTCTCGGCCATGAGATCGATGATAAGCTCTTCGACGATTTTCTCTGCGACATTGAGCTCGTCCGACATACACGCTTAGATCATATGGATGAATGAGTGTGCAAAACAATAGAACTGGTGTCGATCTTACTAATCAAAGTGCGGTAGCAATGAGTTCTCTCTGATACAATTTGTAAAAGTGTTCTCGGTGCAAAAATCGATGGAATAAGTAGACAATAATGTAATGGATCTTTCCAATGGACAAGAGACCTTCGTTAATTCAGTTTTGTCTATTACAATGCGGTACCAATGGTCTAGTGGCGATATTTCTGACCATAAATTCCTTTTCTACCCATTCGGGGTGTTGGTCTAACAGGTATACTATTTCCAATGGATATATTGATTCACCATGGCGAAGTGCCATGTGACGTTGTTTTGATATCCCGATGAAATTCTTGTTCTATAAATTTTCCCTTTGTGAAGTTCCCTCTGGAACCTTTTGTAACTTTTCGATCTTTTCTCTCTTTTTGCTAAGATTTTGAGCCTTCTTTCCAGTGAGCTTCATCTCATTTTACCTCTTTCCATTCTGATTCTTATCTTCCTTTGGCATAATAACTTTGTGTTGTTAAGATTATTTCCTAATATTCAAGGTTAATACTTCTTCTCTATCTGGGATAGGTACTTCAATCTCCTGCAAATCTTCTTGTGTTCTTCTAACTTCGACATCCAAGTCTCTGATCCTAAGTAGCTTCGATCTATTCTCCTGTTCTTCAATCAACTGTGTGATCCTCCTAGTCATGAAATCTTTCAACTCTTGCTTCTTCTTCTCTAATACTTCTTCTTCTTTCCTTCTAGTCTAGTCCTTCTCGATCCAAGGTTTTCCTAGTAACATAGCAAATGGGGCATGTTCTCAATAAATTTAACAACCTCAAAATCTTCCTTTGTTGAAGTTCCATGAGCACTCACAGATATCTGGGTAAGTCTTCCACATAGGGTTATCAGTTTTCCTATGAATAGTCTTATTCCTCCCAATGAAGGAATCATAGCAGGCTCTCCTAAAAGTTCCCAAGTTCTTTCTGTCATGATATTCACCTGTGTTTCCTCATCCAGAACATAGTCAATGTCGAAGTCTCCTATTCTTCCTTCAATGCACTCTTTTTCTTTGAAGATCTCTGATAAGCTGATATGTTGGTGGTCATTCAGGGTTTCTTTCATCCTTAGCAATACGTTATCAGATTCTTTCTGGGGTTCTACCATAATCTCAATTTTTGGACTTGCCTTAGGGTTTTCTTGGATCATATTCATTCTTTCAACCTTAGCAATCATTCTAGGGAAATCCAATACTTCATGGTCCATATCTCTACAACAAAGATAACTAGATCTTCTACCAGGGAATTCCTTAGTCAGATGTCCTGGTCTTCTGCAAGTGTATCAAAGGCTTAATCCTCATTTTCTTTTAAATGATCCTCAACCTTTCCTATACTGCACACTAGGATCATAGTATATAACCTGCAAAAAATTCTTTCTATGATCATGCATCCATTTGTTAGTCCAAACATTCTCTCTATGTATAGGTATAACATATGTTTCACTATTCTTATCAGATCTACTCATATCAAATCTTCTTTCATCTATCAGTGCCCTAGTTTTCAAGTTAGGACAAATCTTATCAAACATACCTAGATCCATACTTTAGAAACAAAAATTTCCACTATTCTTATCTTCAGCAGATCACAAAGCTTCTAGATATAAAAAAATTCACTATTCTTACCTTTATGAGAGCACAGAGCTTGTAGATCTTACCTCTTTAAGAAAAAAATCTCACTTTTACCTTTCTCAGAGCACAAAGTGTTTAGATCTTACCTCTTTTCTTTAGATCGAGCTTCTTTTCTTAGAACAGAGCTTCACATATCGAGTATAATACTGCGCATTAGATTGATAGATCTACGCACATAGCTTTCACAATTTCAGGTCAGATCTTTTCATAGAGCTTATTCTTCCTCAGTTTCCATCAATCACAGTTGCAGTCCCAACAACAGAACCATTTTTTGGCACAAGGGCAGACCCATGGTTCAACTCTACAACATCACACCAACAAAACCCTAACTACAGGCCCTTTTGAAAACACTTGCGAAGCAGATGAAGTCTCACAAAAGGTAGAGGCAAGGGTGGTTGCAGGACTCCAGTGTCTGCAACCTTAGTTGGGACAAATATCTGTGACTGAAACACCTTAACAAGTCACTTAGCAGTTATAGTTCATCAATATCCAGTCTTAGTTTATAGCACAGTTAAACCCTAATTACAGAGAATCACAGTATTCAACCAGATCTAGCATCTAGCAGCACTTAGCATGATGAAACAGATCAGATCTAGTAGATTCAATCACTAAGTACATTCACACAAGTCATATCCAACATTTACTCTCATTATTATGCACAAAGAAACAACAGATCTACCTATAATTCATCTATATCAAAGCACTAAGAAAATTAGCATATAAATACATCACTACATCGCACAAAGCAGAGAAACATAGCATGTACGTGGTTCACCCCCACCCTGGGGCTACTTCCACCAAATATTCATCTTCTTTATTATCTTCTTCAATTGGTTACATGCACAGAGCTACAAAAACTCTACTCCGCAGAGGGCAGGAGATCTGTGCACCTCACTAGATCCTCCTTCCCCGGGATAGGTTATAGCACTAAGCCTCTTCTCAATATATTACACTCTCTTGCACTGAGCTCTGCAAGCCTCATACAATATGCACAAAAGAAATATTCTAGTAAGCACTTAGCAATTTCGATCACACGGATCAAACTTGTAGGTCTTAGCACACTTAACTTAACACCGCTTACATCGCCTAACTACTTATTTATACATTACAAAATAGGCCTACGCGTGGGTAAACCCATGGAATGACATTCCCATACCCATTACATAATCCCAAATCCCAAAAAGGGCCCTAAAAGGGGATGATATCCCGCGATCTCCGCTTCGTCTTGAACTCCTCCTTCGACAGCCTGTCGAAGTCCCAAAAATAGGTCAAACCTGACCAAGGATCCTCAAAACTTGGTCAAGGGCCAACAATACCCTTAAGGTACGTAAACATATATTTTGTTGCAACCAACTGAACCTGTCTGGGATGCTCCAAATGTTGACTCAGGGTGTTCATAGAAAAACATATATTCAGTCTTGTGCTCGTCAGATACATCAACGAGCCCACTATATTCCTATATAAGGTAGAATCCACAATCTCTAAAGTTTTATCCTTCAACAACTTAAGATTTGATACCATCTAGGTAACCATGGCCTTACAGTCCAACATATCAAACCTATTCAATATTTCCACAACATACTTTCCTTTATTTAGGAAAATCCCATCTAATCTCTACCAAATGTCTAGTCCCAAGAAGTAGTGCATCATTCCTAAATCTTTCATCTCGAATTCTGCAACCAATTTTCTCTTACATTCAGTGATGATATTTTATGCACCTGTTAGAAACAAGTCATCTACATACAACAATAGAATCATTGGTTCACCATGTTCAACCTTAAAGTAAAGGTTAGGATCTACACTGCTCTTGGTAAAAACAAATCTCATCAGAAAATTGTTGATCCTACCATACCATGCTTTGTGTGCCTAACTCAATCCATACAACGCCTTCTTTAATATGTACATCTGATTCTCCCTGTCATGTGTCTCGAATCCAAGTGGTTTCTCCACATAAAATTCCTCTTTTATTTCACCATTCAATAAGGTTGTCTTTACATCAATTTGGTGCACCTTCCATTTCATCATAGCATCCAATGAAAGTATTGTCCTTATCGAGGGATATATTTCTATGGGAGAAAAAGTTTCTTCATAGTCAATCCCTTCCTTCTGAGAGAAACCTCAGGCCAAAAATATTTCCTTATATTTTTCAATATTGCCATCAGTTGTGTGTTTCATCTTGTAGATCTATTTCAAACTCACCATCGATTTTTCCTTTGGTCTGGGAACCACATCCCAAACATCGTTCTACATAATGGACTAGTATTCCTCTGCCATGTCATATTTCCATAATTGATTTTCTGCAACCTCTTCATAACTCGAAGGTTTTGCATCCATTATGTCACACAAGCATGAAAAGTAAATGGAATACAACTTTGGCTTCTTACTTTCCTTGAAATATTTCTCTAGGGCACCAATTCTTTCTACATATCTGACAATCTCTTGTGCCCAAGATGGTCTTCTCTTGCGAGAAGGTATCTCGACTGCTTTTTGAGGTTCTAACATGTCACGATCCTATGGAATGACTTCCTCTGGTTCAAATACCTCTGGAAATTTAGTAACTTAATTCTCTTCTTCATGTGCCTCTTCTGCATGGATCTATTTGGATTTACTAAAAGTTGCATTCTCATCGAAGGTTACATCTTGACTGATCTCTACTTTCTAGTGAATAAGAATGTATATCTTGTAAGCCTTCAATGTGTCACTATAACCAACAAATATTCCCTTCCGTCTAGAAGGGTCCAACTTTGTCCTCTTTTCCTTGGGGATGTGAAAAAATACATGACAACCAAATATTGTGAAATGGATGACTTATGACTTCTCTCCTGAAAACATTTCCTCGGGTGTCTTGTTTTCAAGCACCTTGTGGGGAATTTTATTCTTCATGTACACTGTAGTCTTTGTTGCTTCTACCCACAGATTCATAGAAATATCTTGATCATGGATCATGGCCTTTATTGCTTCCATGATTATTCGGTTCTTCCTTTCAACTATTCCATTCTACTGAGGGTTATAGGGAGTAGAAATCTCCCTCTTAATCCCAACTTCCTTGCAATACTCCTTGAATTATTACGAGGTGAAGTCACCTCCATTGTCTTGTCGCAAGGTCTTTTTCTTTGGCTCTGTCAAGTTTTCTACCAGAGCCTTGAGCTCTTTGAATTTTTTAAAAACTTCATTCTTTGATTTTAACAAATAAATCCAAGTTTTATGTGAGTAATCATCAATGAAAGATACATAATATACATACCCACTTAGTGAATCTTCCTACATTGTTCCACATACGTATGGATGCATGATGTCCAAAACTCCTTTGGATCTACTATCGCTATTGGGAAAGGAGTGCTTCACTTTATTTCCTTGTGCACATCCTTTTCACACACCATCTGGTTTTGCTTGGATTTCTAGAATACCTCTCACCATTTTTCTCACAACCGGAAGAGATTTGTAGTGTAGGTGAGAAAATATCCTATGCCATAGTTCATTGGGATTCACAATATCATGAACCATTGCGGAGTCTGAATTTCCTTTTAATATGTATATTCCTCCTTCTTCAACTCCAATCACTATTGCATCATCAAGGGTCTTCCCTCTAGGAAACATAAGAACTTGACCATCAATAAATTATACTTTAAATACTTTCTTCTCCAATGTTGAAATTGAGAGAATATTCTTCTTTAAACCTGGAACATAGAGAACTTCCTTCATCTTCATTGGATTTCCTGAGTTTAACTTGTAGGAAGCTTCTCCAACACCTTTGATTGGATATTGATATTCATCACCCAATTTCACCTTGTGATGTGAATATTTGTGAATAAGTTTAGATAATAAGTCTTCATAGCCTGTCATGTGCTTGGAAGCACCACTGTCTATCAACCAAGTGTCACTTCCGTGAGTAAAAGTAATTGTGAGGGATGAGATAAGAACATGATCCTCATCACTTGATTCATCTTGTTTTGCAACCTTCTTTGGAGGCTCATCATATTCAGTTGTGTGAGCTTGATTCCTCTTACTTCCTTTCTTATTCTTAATTTCCATAATGAGGGGGCCATCCCTAACAAAGTGTCCCAATTCCTGACAACAGTAACATCTGATCTTTGAGTTTTCTTTTTGAACCATCTTAAAATTCTTAGGTAAATAATTCTCCTTCTTGTTATTTCCTTTCCTAGTGTGGGCGACTAGGGCTTGATATTCATCTTCCATCTCTTATTCTCTTGCAGCTGTCCTAGCTTCTTCCTGGTTACAATCTTCCCAAATCCTACTAAAATTGGGACACTTCTTTCTTGAACAAATTCCTTGGATGAATGCATCCCATGACCTTGGGAGGCCATTCAAGGTAGTCATCACCATCTCTTCTGCTTCTACTAAGTCACCAATGGATTCTATCTTCTCCTTGATTTGATTCATTCTTGAGAAGTAGGAGTGAATGGTTTCTAAGTTTTTCATTTTCACATTCTTCAACTAACATCTTAGAGTCATTCTTTGATTTATGTTGCTTCCCTCAAACAGACGAGTTAAGGTGTCCATCATTTTCTTTGGAGAAGATAATGATGATATATGATGGATAAGGTGGTCCTTAATGGAATCTACAATAATCCTTTTTTCTCTCATCATTTCCTTCTTATATGTTTCCTTAGCTTCATCTCATTAAGGTTCTTGAACCTCTTCTATAATGATCTTATCCAATTCATGTTCTTCAAGAAGGAGGGTTACTTTGTATTTCTAGGCCCTAAAGCTATCAACTCCATCTAACTTCTCATTGATCTTTGTTCCAGTAGTCATACTACCTTCTAGTGGTATTGGTTTGTCCAAAAACTGTGTCCATACTAAAAATGACTCCCTTTTATGCTTCTAGATTTGCAATTGGATTCTATTAAGGCCTGCTCTGATACCATGTTGGAATTTTAAATTTTCTAGTTACACAATTACAATTACTTAATCCATTAAAAAATGTAGTAGGATCGTTGGAAGATAGATAATCATACATACAATAGAACACAAATATTATCCTGGGAAATCCTCACGGGGGAGAAAACCCAACAACCAAAATACTCAATATAGATTCCTCCAACCAGTACAATGATGTGTTATAGCTCTCCAAGAAAGACCAAGACCAAACACCAAAAGAACCAGTCTCCAATACTTGTGCTCTAGACCTTCTTATGTGCTCCAATATGCACAAGGGAAGCATGTGAGTGTGTGTCAAAATGAGAGGAACCTATCCTCTATTTATACACAACAATGTCTCTTGAGGGTACATGGCACTTGACCTATCTAACCCATAAAACAAGGTTGACTAGCCACAATGGGGTTTTTACAATTATAAGTAAAATACCAATAATATAATCATTTATGTTAAGTCGTCTTGTACAATATAATTATAATAATCTTTTAAAGGTTTGACTAAAAAAAATATACAAAAATATATTCCATAGTTACACCAAAAATATTAACACAAACTAATCCTCTGCAAGTACCAATGTCAAAGAGGGTGGTACAATCAATGTAAGTTGGGTAGGAGTACAAAGGAGGTGATGCTTGTACTTCACCCGAGGTATTCAAAACAACCCATTGTGGTATGAGTCTACACTATGTAAATGGATGTGTTGAATTTGAACACAGTGAGACACTATTTGGTTGGTGGTCATTGATGTATACCATTAACAAATGTGAGACAACCCATTGATAATGATAATGGGTGTCAAGGTACCTAGTACAATCTAATAAGTGTGAATAAAGGAGTTTATGTTTAACACCTGATAGAATATATTGATCAAAGGACATTGATGTATTCCCAATGTCAATAGGGAGGGAACCTGCCACTGATGAAGGCCAAATATTTGGAAGAAATAAGATGAAAAAATTGAAAGGACCAAGCTCAAGTACGACTCTAACATTTACCATATGGAATAACACATGAGAGAGACTCTCGGAATAGTAGCCAATGAAGAATACTATTGAAAAATACGAGGAATCCACAAATGGGGTCAAATGGAAACCAAGGTTCCACATGAATCCCTATGTGTGATAATGGTTGTTGATGTCGAACATAAGGGAAACTTCTCAATCAATGAACAATGATGGTTTGTCATATGTTGAGCACAAGGTCACCTATCAATGATGTAAATAGGTTCAGGGTGAAACTCTAGATCATACTCTTAGAGAAATGTGTTGTAGTTGATAAGAGAAAACGTTCTTGCAAGAAGTCAATGAGGACCTTCTATAATATAACTTCCCCAGCCACCCAAGCTCGGAAAAACCACTACAATTATACTATGTTACCAAATTGTAACATACCCAACCTTCCACAGGATGGGCATGCCACACCAAGAACACACCTCTTGGATGATTTTGAATCTCTAATAACAATTAATTAATAAAAAATAATGAAATAAATACATGCAATAATAAAGATTCATAACACAACATAAAATACATGCACAATATACCATGCACAACATTAACCAACAAGCATGCATATTATAGGTACAATCTCACGTATAATAATTTGATACGTAGAGAAAATAAATACAAAAGAAAAAGAAACCATAACAGAGAGAAATTATCTTTTATAAAAGAATACACCAACTCACTTCAGACCAAGGACGTTCCACCCAACCGTAGACACTATTGTTCCAAGTCTCAACAACAATGTCATCCCCGAGCTAGGTCTATAAATCCACAAGGACAGTTCCAGAGTGTTACTTGGCTTCCCAAACCAGTCAACACTCAAGATCTCACACGCTTCTACAACACTCGCAAAAATCCAAGTACCCAACTCTCTTCTACCAAGCCTACACCACCCAAGAAATGGACCTCCACCCTTCACTTCCATGTAGTCCCTCAGGCAGTCCCTCTCCTTCCAGGGCTCCAGTGAAGCTAGTACAAAATCTCCATGTTGGGACTCTCAGGACTCACAACTATGATCAAAGATGAACACATGCCAATCATATCAAACATGCATGACTCCAATCATGGCTAGATTACACCAACAATCTCTATAGCCAACAGTTGTGGTTGTTCTTCAACATATTGTCTTCCTTTCCCAAGCCAAGACATGAAAATCAGAAAAGGTGAGTGAGTGAATGAATGAATGGAGTAAAAACTCCATGAGAGAGGATGAACAGTGAACAAATTGGGTGAATGAACACGTGAAGAGACCAACAAAAACACTAGAATGGGGATGATAATAAGAGTGAGAGAATGACCAAAACGAATGAGAGAATCAGCCAACCCAGGGAACCCCTTCCACATACCATGGATTCATTTTTGTAATTAGTGGGGATCAAGAACCTCTTGGAATTCCCCCAAGAGCTCATGTAAATAATCCCCCCCCATTACACAAAATGGGTAATATAAAATAAATAATCACTTATCCCCTCAAACCCCCTCTCTTGTGGAATCATATCCCCCTATAAATCTAGTCCTTGTACGTCTAGTAGCCAATGATGTATTTATTATTAATAATAATCAAAAGATTACATTTCTTAGGAACACTATCCTTTTCGTAATTGTTTGGACACTCTGGCCTCTTAGCAATGTAACAAGACATTATTTAATATGGGGGATAAAATCCAGAGGTGTTACATCCCCTCCCCCTTATTTTGGCACCGTCCTGAGTGCATATACAAAACATGAATAAAAATTCCAAAATTATTCAAAATGTTGTGGGTACTCTACTCGCATGGCATATTCATGCTCCTAGGTAGCATCTTTAGGACCGCAACAGGTCCACTGAACTTTTACCATCTCTATAACTCGATTCCGAAGAATTTTGACTTTTCTGTCCAGTATTCGCACTGACTGGACCTGAAAGTCTCCCCCTATCTCTACATGAATCATATGCCAATCAATAACATGGTTAGGATCATGTACATATTTATTTAGCAAAGATACATGAAATACATTATGCACATTCATGGAAACAAGCAATGCAAGCATGTATGCAACTGGCTCTATTCTATCCAATATCTCAAATGGATCACAGAATTTGGCTTCCAACTTTGTACAACTACCCAACTTCAAAGAGATCTTCTTAGGATTTAATTTTAAAAGCACATGCTCTCCTACTTTAAATTATCTTTTTGTCCTATTCTTGTTGGCATAAACCTTGTGTCTATCTTGAGCTTCCTTTAAATTCTGCATAATCTTAACCATCTGGTCTTCCATCTCCTTGAGCAACTCTAGCCCAAGTACCACTCTATCTGCTGGGTTGGAACAACTTAGTGGAGTATTGCATTTTCTACCATAAAAGGCTTCAAATTGGATCATATTCAATGAATCTTGATACCCATTATTATAGGCAAACTCAACCAAGTGCAAGTAATGTTCCCACTTATATGGCTTATCCATCACATACATTCTTAACATGTCTTCAATTACTTGGTTGACCCTCTCTATATTCCCATATGAATGTGGATGGTATGTTGCGCTAAAGTTCATATTTGTACCAAATCCTTTAAATAATCCTTTCCAAAAATTTGAAGTAAACTTTGTGTCTCTGTCTGAGACAATTGTCCTAAGTATCCCATGCAACCTAGCAATCTCCCTCATGTAAATTTCTGCAATATTATCTGATGTATGAGTTGATTTTATAGGAACAAAATGAGCATCCTTTGCCAATTTATCAACCACCACCATGATTTAATCATGTTTCCTTGTTGTCCTGGGCAATTTAGTTATAAATTCAATGGTTATCAATTCCCATTTCTCCTCTGGAATTGGTAATGGTTGTAGCAAACCCATTGGGTGTCTATACTCAGCCTTCACTTTATGGCATTCCATACATCTGGAAATGTAATCAACAACATCATTTTTCATTCCCATCCAAAATAACTAACTTCTTATTGTTGTAATTGTTTTCTAGTAACCAGGATGTATAGCATATGGAACATTATGCATTTCTTTTAATACCAAATTCCTAATTTCTCTGGAACTAGGAATATAAATTCTATTTTTATGCATAAGTAGTCCATCTTCCTTCATCTCATACTCTTTCATTTTTTGTTGTACATCTCCTTGATTTAATCTTTCCTTTACCTATAGGTAATGCTGATCTATAACAACAACATCTAAAATTATGCTCTTCAAGTCTGACTGATGCATACTAACAATTGTAGCATGCATGAGATGCACTCTTCTACTAAGTGCATCGACAACTTTATTTTCTTTTCCTTTGATATGATTGATATCAAAGTCGTATTCACTTAAAAATTCCAGTCATCTTGTTTTCCTGGCATTCAAAGTTGGATGTTCAAAAAGATACTTCAGACCACTATGGTTTGTTCTTAATTCAAATCTCTTTCCCGTGAGATATTGCCTCCACATATTCAATGCATGATCAATGGAAGCAAGCTCCAAATCATGTGTGGCATAATTCCTCTCATGTTCCATAATATTTATAGACTCATAACAAATGGCATGTCCATTTTGAGTGAGGACTCCACCAATTCCTTCCTTGCATGCATCTGTACATACCACAAAATTCTCATTTGGGTCAACAATCTTCAAAATAGGTGCACTAATAAGTAATTCCTTCAGTGAATTAAAATTTTCTTCTCATTTTGTTGTCCATTCAAATTTAATTCCATTCTTTTGAAAATAAATGATGGGATGAGAAATCTTAGAGAACCCTACTATAAATATTATGTAGTAACCATCTAACCCAATAAAAGATCTGACTTCTGAAACATTCCTACATTTTGGCCATCCTCTAATGGCTTCAATCTTCTCACGATCTACTGCTATACCATGTTCTAAAATAATGTGCCCCAAGTAATGGATCCTCTCTTGATAAAAATAACACTTACTCATCTTGGAATACAACTGATGTTCCCTCGGCACTTGCAATACCAATATTAGGTGATGTTCATGATCCTCCTCAAACTTAGAATAGACAAGTATGTCATCCGAGAATACTATGAAAAACTTATCCAAGTAATTTCTGAATATGCCATTCATTAATCACATAAAGATAGTTGGTGCATTGGACAATCCAAATGGCACCACTACAAACTCATAATTCCCATACCTGGTTCTAAAGGATGTCTTATGGATGTCTTCTTCCTTGATTCTTACCTAATAGTATCTTGATCTCAAGTCTATATTTGAAAGCGTATTTTATCCTCTTAGCTGATCAAAGAGGTCATCAATTATGGGTAGAGGATACTTTTTCTTTATAGTATACTTATTCAGTTGTCGAAAGTCAATACACAGCCTCAAGGTTCCATCCTTATTTTTGACAAAGAGTACTGGTGCTCCCCAAGGTGAAACACTTGGACATATGTACCCTTTCTTCAACAATTCCTCCAACTACATTTGTAATTATTTTAACTCGAGCATTCTCATTCTATAAGGTGTTTTTGACACCGAGGCAACTATTGTCACTACATCAATAGAGAAATCTATTTCCCTTTTTAGTGGAAACCCTAGTATTTATTGGAATACATCTTTGAATTCTTGTAGTATCGATAAATATTCAAGGATTTTCCCCTTTGTGTCTTTTGGATCCTCCACATGGGCTGCATACAATTGAAATCCTTTTCTGAAACATCTCTTCAACTGTAAGACTAAAATCTTCCTTATAGAGATGAGTCTTGGAACTCCTTTCACGGTGCGTTGTTTTCCATCTCCATCAAGACATGTAAATTTATTTCTATGACAATATAGGACAACATGATGCTTTTCCAACCAATACATTCCAATTAGAATATCATAATACCCCAAAGGTATGATATTTATATCAACACTAGTATTCACACCATTAAGACTTATGGAACAAATTCTGACCACCTCATGGATTCTCCTTTTGGTTCCAGTGGACAGTTGAACCAAACTTGATTTTCCAAGATTACTTTTATCCAAATGTAAACTATCCACTATTTCAGGATCAATGTAACAATGAATTTCTCCTGAATCAATTAGAATAACAATAGGCTGATTTATGATCTTACCTTCCACCTTGATCATGTTGGATTGGTATTCTACTTGTCGATCATCTAAGGATGCATAAATTCTACCCGTGTCTTTGACTATTGTAGCCTCTTGGATGTTGTGTACAGTCTTCATTCTGTCCTTTCTGTGTGGGAAATCCTTGTACAAGTGATCC
Source organism: Picea engelmannii (assembly GCA_009831015.1). Taxonomy (NCBI): domain Eukaryota; kingdom Viridiplantae; phylum Streptophyta; class Pinopsida; order Pinales; family Pinaceae; genus Picea; species Picea engelmannii. Next base: position 901,824 of record ML782797.1, read on the forward strand.
TCTTTGCATCCCCAACATTGGATTGGTGGTATTACCATTTTTCCCAAGGAGTCTTCTTTCTTGGAATCATCCTTAGCATAATGGTATTGCTGATTTTTATTAGGCTTGTTTATAATGAAAGGAGGTTTGAATCCCTTCCTCCTCTGATAAGACTTATCCTTATCCTTGTCCTTCCAATATTTATGCATGGAATATCTACCCTGGCCTTTCTCATATAGGTATTTATCCTTCCTGATGGCCTCAGTCAAGGTCTTGGGATCATCATACCGAATATTTTCTTTATAAAAGGCTAGCAGTCCACTCAAAAACCTTTGTATTTTCACCTTTTCATCATTTATAAAACCAACATACTTTAACAACCCCAAGAAATTATTCTCATATTCTACCATAGACATGATTCTCAGCCTAAGTTCAAATAACTCTTGCATTTTCTTGTCATGAAAATTCTTTGAGAGGTACTCCTTCTGGAAATACTTCTTGAATTTCTTCCAAGTAATCCTATTCTCATTAATATGTTCAACTTTCTTGAGTTGACCCCAACACATATAAACTTTCCCATGTAAGTGGTAGGTGGAAATTTTGACTTCTAGATTGGATGAATAGTTATGCAATTGGAAATATCTCCTGAGTCCAAGCAACCATGCTTCAACATCGTCTTCCCTTTCCCTTTCCCTTTCACCATCAAAGGATGGTGGCTTGAGCTTCCTCAAATCTCCTTGAAAATTGTCCACCTCATGTCTCCTTCTTTGGTGCCTAATAAGAGACACCTTTGGACTTCTTAAGGAATATTCAGATGCATAAAAATTTCTTATTGAATAAGGAGGTGAGTGGTTCCTATGAGCTCTACTATCACTTCTGAAATAATATGCTCTTCCACGATCATCTCTTCTTTCATGATACTTGCCTTCTTCCTCTTGCTTTGATCCATTCTTGGCTTGACCTTGCAACTTATTTAAGCTCTCCAACACTCGAGAATTTATCTATTTTTTATCTCTCATCAGACTCTCATTGTCTTCCTTGTAGCTCTGCACTTCTATTTTCAGTCTCTTCATAGTTTCTAGCAATGTTTCTTTCTCCCCTCGTCCCTTGGGTATTTTGGATTCTATCTCTGCATTACCAATTATGGTATTCTATCCTTCAGACTCTTTATCATGGCTAGAGGCTCCATTGCCTTATTCCATTTCTTCGATACGCATTCTGATCTGATATTCTTAAATCCCTTAATTCTACAAAATGTGCAAGTGACCATTTTTTCAGAGTTAAGCATATGATAAAAAAAATTTGTCAATAATTCTACATGTCCTTCTTTTGTTCAAATAATGAGGAATTATATATAAATAACACTTCCATGTTATCCCTGAGCCTATAAATAAATAAATTCTTCATATGCGCTTCCTTCAAACCACTTTCCCAAGTGACCACGACTCAAAATCGCAGGCCAAATCCTTCCTGGCATTTTTCTATGTTAGAATTACTACATATGACATCGTGTGGCTTAAAATCAATTGAGGGATGAGATCGAAGGTCAAAAAGAGCTTCAGGACTACAGGCTTCAGGAGTTCTGGACTGTCCATACTCTCAACTCTTACGGAGTGCCAAGTCTCCAGACTGCAGGATCTATTGCCACATAACCTATCTCGATCAATAGTTAGGATTTCCTTCACAGCTCTGGGATTTGGGGATTTCCAAAGAACCTCTCCATAGATATATTGGAGTGCCAAAATACTATAGGTCCTATCCTTCCTCCACATATCATCTCCCGATCAACGATGGATATTAACTTCAGCCTTCAGGAGTTCTTGATTCAAAGAAGCCTGAAACACACATTCTCTGGAGTACCAAGTCTCTGGACCTTAGGATATTGCACTAGGTGTTAGTTATATTCAATGGATGAGATGGACTCTAGCCTTTGAGAGTCCTCGAGTCCAACATCTTATGCCTTGAATCCTCTAGAGTGCCAAGTCTCTAGACTATAGGATCTATTTCCATGTGTCCCCTCCCGATCAATGGGGAGGACTTACTCCACTCTTCATAGATTTAGGGGTTTCACCTTCAACACACTTCATTCCTCAAGAAATTTGAATTGGTGAACTCCTGCAGTCTTCGTCAGTAACTAAGAACCAAGGGGGTGCTACATGGAAGAAAATAAGGCATAGACACATGGCTGTCACATACCCACTACCTCAATCAAATTTTTCTAGACTTCTGCAGAATCCAAGCCCCCTAAATTCCCTACGGAGGCCTAGCACAAGCTAGCTCTTTCTCTCTCTCTCTCTCTCTCTCTCTCTCTCACATGTGATCGTGGGCCATGATTACAGGTCAAATAATCATTGCACCTCTTTGTATTTCATGCCTTGGCACTACAGGAATGTCGAATCGTTCGACATTGCAACCGTCGAACCCCGACAGGGCTAGTGATTGGCCAATAGGGACGAATCCCTACAGGGTTAGAAAACAGCCAATGAGAACAGGCCTCGTCGCACGGTTAAGTGGAGTACAAGTGGCAGAGGAGGAAATGCGACATGGTAGTTGACAGGACAGGAGGGGCCCCCACTTCACATGCCACACTATTCCGGACCCCCCTGCCCATTAAAGGAAGAATGGCAAGGGGGTCCAGAATTCACCTGAGCACCGTTGGTCAAGGTGAATTAGTCTCAACCATTCGAGAGTTGCATGTCTGATTCCGGAACCCCCCCCACCGTTAAAGGAAAAATGACAAGGGGGCTCCAGAATGAAGCCTCAACAGTAGATCCGAGTAGGTGGACTTTGGTCGTTCAGATCTATTCGCCACTTACCCTGAGGCGTATTCGCACCCCGACTTAAAGTTGACGTCTCTTCCTCTCATCTGAAGGTCGTTACAGACCCTGATATCCTACAAAATAATCTCGTCCATTCATCAGGATTTATCATCACGAGAGTCTAAACTCTCGATCACGGGACTCCCAAATTCTCGATCCCTGGTTTCCCGATGCGGTTAATCTCTCGACACGTAGCCTCCGTAAACCGGACGATCCAGATCTGTCCTGGGATTTCCACCATGGAAAGTCCCAATCTCTCGTCACCAGGACTCTTGATCCTATGATTCCCGATTTCCTGAAATGGGAGATCTCACGACACATGTCCTCCTTAAATTGGATGACCCAAATCTAATTCGGGGTTTTCACCATGGAAGGTCTCGAACTCTCGTCACTAGGACTTCCGAATTCGCAATTCCCGATTTCCTGAAATGGGAGATCTCACGACACATGGCCCCCTTAATCAGATGGTCCAGATCTATTTCGGGGCTTTCTCCCTTATTCACTGGGGGTTTAACCCTCGAGTATCTCCTGACATATCCAACAGCTGTCGAGTTTTTCAGTCGAGATCTGACGGCTCAGATTGGTTCCTATCCGTGCATTCTTCCACGACTCCCTGGACGTGGAAAAATCAACGGTCCAGATACTCCTAGGGACCTTGGAGATCTATGGTCCCGATTTCTTCGCTGCACATGAAGACACAGAAAACAAAGGGGTAAGGCATTTAACACCCTAATTACTCCTACCAATCTAATGGTCATGTGTGACCACAGGTTTCTCGATGGAATCTTTTCCATTGATCAATACCTATCAGGGTTAAGGCACTTGAAACTCCATCTTCTTCTTCCGATCTGACGGTCGTGAGTGACCCCAGATATCCCGATGGGATCTCATCTGTCAATTCAATACTTCATCCTTATGCTTCCATCTCAGGTTTTTCAAGAGGATCGTTCCTCCTCGTGCAAAGTTACTAAGGCCTTGTGCCTTCACATTCTTTTTCTCGGTTCTTGATGGGATTTTTAAGAAGGGTATCTCTATGAGGAGGTTTACCCAGGGTACTATATAAGGTATTTAAGGGTATCTCTCTCCCAAGAACCAGGCATGAAATCCGAATTAGATCAGCATGCATATAAATAAAAATTTAAGAGAGCATAAGCCACATTGAGTCTTTCCATATAAACATGCAACTACCAGTACTAATCAAGATACCATACAGACATTCTTATAATGAAGTCATTCATGATTTCATAGCTTATGAGCATAAATGTCAGCATACATATATTTCAATATGCTCAAGGAAAAACACTTATCAGAAAGTAACACTAGGGGTTATGCAACTGCTGAGAGGGGTACTCGTTTCCACCCAATCATAGGCTTAGCGACTCCCAACGGATTTACCACTAGCCACCCCCGAGATGAGACCACGATGTTGTGAGACTGTGTCACTGTTTACCAGTGACCAGGAGCAAAGGTTACTCTCCTTCCTCTCTGCTATCACCCACTCTGCATATTTCCAGAGTTCTCTTCCTCCCCTCGCGTCTGCCCCCGATCGCTTCTACTCCACACCTTATCCTCTTGCGAGGTTGCGTGTGGCGCGATTTCCCTCGCACTGGTTAGTCATGATGGCTCTACGGATGGGTGGTTCACCTCCCCATCCCTCATTAATTCCTGAGGAGCCATTTACCTACCATCTTGTGAGACATTTAATTCGAGACCAGCAAGACGCTTTTGGTTCTCCGGGCCAGTGAAGTCCAAATACGGTATTAATTCTCAATGGAAGTTAACGCCACCTTTCCAGGTTCCTTCCACCGCCATCGTGGTCTCTTTTTTAGCACATCCCCTCTCAGCAGTCCTACAGTATAAATTCATAATGTTATTCACATTCATTGACCTTTTCCACAAGGTCCATTTACATCACATATTCACATTTATGAGTTTGCCACAGTTCTGGCCAGTCCAGTTATTTTTACAAACTGGGGGAAACAGGGTGTTACAGTGGCCCTATCTGATGAGTGACACATTTCATATACTAACTGGGATGAACAATATTTGAAAAGAATGAAACATGGTGACACATGGAAAGAATCAAGTGTTTCCATGTCACCCTAGGTGATATCAACATACCACGTCACTCTAGTGCCTCACGACTTCGAGACTTCATAAATTTGGAACTTTGAGACACTTCTCCACACTACACCACAAATCCCCCAAACGTCAAATCCTCAAATAGGATGATCTGCAGACACATGTCCTTAAACAAAAACGGTCCAGATTTATTCTGGATTTTGGGACTTCAGAGGTTTTCTTTGTCCAGAAAAGAAAAAAACTTCACCAAAATATTCTGATCCCTGACCATCGGTCATCGATGATCGAAAATTTTCCTTGTTCGAAAAAAAGGAAACATTTACAAGAATATGTTGATCCCCAACCATCTTTCATTGGGGATCAACGATTTTCCTTGGTTGATCTTCAACCCTTCACCCAACTCGTCGATCCCTGACCATCGGTCGTCGGTGATTTTTGTTGGCAAACTTCCACCTTAGATTTTTTGACAAAATCCCTGGTGAATCTGGGTCATTTATCTCCCGTCCAAGATGATCTTGACCATTGATTTTGTCCAACTCCACAAACAACCGAAATGAATATGAACCATCAATGTTCCTCATTTTTCAAATATTTGAATCAATCCGAGATGCCAATTTGGTAATTTCACCAAACTTTGTCCAACATTATAACGACCATTAAAATTTGAATTTTTCAAACTTCTAAGTCGAATTCGGCTCCACAACTACACATATTGAATATATTAACTTTTTAGACAATCCTAGAATCATTCATACTCAGATCTTTTCATGAATTTG